>JAKOOJ010000026.1:9778828-10056328 GCA_022577455.1 Arizona elegans | reverse complement strand
CATCAATTCCACGAGTGGCCTTGCAGAGGCTCAAATAGCCCGGCAGTAACAAATGCAGGCTAGAGAGATTGAAGCTCGCCCTTTAATAAATAGTTCTCTTCCAAAGGGTATATCAGTCCAATAGTTACCGGGCAATGTTCCAAAGGTCTTGGCAGATGGCGAGCAGGCTAATGCAGGAATGCAGACTCTTGTCAAAAAAACCTCCAAATTAAATCCACTGCATCTAAAACGCCAACAAATTGTTCACCATGCCTTTCCAGCCCAGTCACATCCCTTTTATACTTTGTAGGGTGTGGCCCTACGTCTCCTGACCACACCTCTTGGGACATGGCAATAGCTGTTCTTCTCTACGACGTCTCCTACGTCTCTCTCTTGCATCCAATAGGGGCTCCCCCTCATCGTTCCCGGCCTCTGTTTCCTCCTCAATTTGGTTGGGGTCCAGAGGCACGTCAGCAACTGTCAGTTCTTGCTGACTCACCAGTGAAGACGGCCCCTCCAGCACATAGCTCGTGACAGCTTCCTCCTCCTCCATATCATCCATCGACCCAGCATGTGAAGATAAATGAGCCTCCGGGGCCGGGGTCACAACACCCCAGGACCAGTATTAACATACATGTTATTAATGAAAATACTCCATAAACAAGTCCATTCTCTGGAACATGGACTGCGCTCAGGTAACCATCAAGATAATGCATAAGACAGTCATAAATATGTAACTATACTACTCGATTTTGGCTGAGTATCAGCATTTTGGGTCAAGTTCCATTTCTCTTCTAGCAAACTGAAGGTGTGAATCAACAAACCACTCCTGTTCGCTCTGGACCTCATCATCTGTGGAAGTCCTCAGTGTTCTTGGAGCTTGATGGTTTTCTCGTAGACGTTTCATGACCCAACTAGGTAACAACATCAGTGCTAGCAGGAAGTGGGGTTTTCTTCCGATGATGTGACCTATTTGGTAATGGACCTCCTGTAAGAAAACCACGAAGCTCAGAGAGCACCAAGGACCTCGCTGTTCAAACCTGAGTTACAAATATTCTCTTTTATGGATAGCTGGTCATCTTCCAAACCTTGCAACCAAGCCATCTTTGCTACCTTCCCATCCAAAATCAAGGAAGCGGTGACCATTCCGTGCTCATTTTATTCGCTCACATGATTAAAATGATGGGAATAGGAGAGTGGTACCGGTGGCCTAGAGGCGGAGTTCTCGCCCCACAATCAGGAGGCTGTGAGTTCGATCCTAAGTAGAGGCCGATATTTCTCTCTCTCTGGGCATGATGAGAATATATCTGCTGAACAAAACTCCGCACTTGGCAACAGGAAGGGCATCTGGCCATTAAAAAGCTCTGCTAGCGCCATAAAGTTGACCAGACTGTCAGCGTTCCAAAAAAAAAAAACCAACTCCAAGTAAAAACTTTGAAGCAAATATTTTTCAAAATTCTATTTACTAGAATAGATAAATAGGCACATCTGGGAAAACCCGAATCTGATAGGTCCGGGGTTTTCTCTCAATGAATCAAACCCCCCAAAACCATCCCCTCCCTCCTCAGTCGATCACATGCTCCAATCACCCTCCGTCCCATCTCGAGACATCACTCCGATCACTCCTTTTCCAGATGCAGGATCATCCTGACCTTGACCAACAGGAAGAGTGCTATTATATTCTAAAGACCACCCCTCTACTAAATCCCCCCTCCTACTTCCCCAACACATGAGAGGGATTATGGGGTCATTAAATGAAGATGATGATGATTGTCTGCAGCATCCTTGTTTTCCCATCTATCCTCAAGGAGGCTCAAAGGGGCCAGCTAGAAAAATCTGAAAGAAATTTCCAGATATTTCTCTCTCTCTGGGCATGATGAGAATATATCTGCTGAACAAAACTCTGCATTGGTAACAAGAAAGGCATCCGGCCATTAAAACGCTCTGTTAACTCCATTCAGTTGCCCAGACTCATTAAATGATGATGCTGATGCTGATGCAAATGATGGAAAGAAAAAACAACACTTTGGGTGACACATGGGGAAAGACCACACCGTTTTTAACTATTCACAGATATGCAAATCTGGCGTTATGCGGGGGGTCAAAGGAGAAGAAGGGCAGGCCCTTTACCTGCAGAACCAGCTGCTGCCAAGCAGTCGCTAGGGGCTGCCCACTGCCAATGTTGCAGACGTTTATGCGATCCGAGGGCTGGTTGGCCCGCTCGAGTTGCAGGGAGACATTGCGCCGTTCCTCTTCCAGCGCTCGGGTGAGACGCTCAAAGCGAGCCTCTTGCTCCTTCACAGAGGCCAAGATGCTCGCGGCGGATCGGATATCATAGTCATCCATGGTTGGGCTCAAAAGGTCTGGCTTGGTCACTGATAGGGCAAAGGACAAAAATTAGGCTGACACGGGTCAGGAGTAAAAGGGAGATCGGCAGTGTCCAACCTTGCAACCTTGTGGACTTCACGTTCTGACCCAGCTCCCCAAACACGACAAAACTTTTGAAGTTAACTCAAAGATTCCTTTATTAGGAGCCCCGGCAGTCCCGGCAAAAAGTTTGTCTCTCACCGCAGGCTAACAAGTCTGTCCGGCAAGGAGATGAATAGTTGTCTGTCACATCTATTCATCTCCGCCCCCTGCCTTTTATCCCCAGAGCTAGAGTGGGACCTCGCTAGCAGCAGTGGCTCTTCCGTCCTGAGGACCGGCCCATAGATTTCCACTGCTCTCCTCTCCTGTGCCATCTGCGCACTGCGTCAGGCACAGGACTCAGCTGTTCCTCCTTTTCATCATCAGCCACCTCCAGACCTGGGGGCTGTTGATTCTCCATCTGAGAGCTGACGGGACAGCCCCAGCTCCGCCTCTGTCTCTCTCTCTCTGCCAGCTCCATTCGCTCTTCCCCCTCAGTGCTCTCAGGTTGCCTTGATGCTGACCCTGACTCCACTCCTCCTCCTCCTCTACTTCGGCTGCTGGAGGGGCCGGTGGCCAACAGCCACAACACTTCAACTCAACTTATAACCATTTTTTTAGTGACCATTCAAAGTTTACAATGGCACTGGAAAAAAAGGCCTTAGGGACTGTTTTTCACACTTATGACCATTGCAGCATCCCCACTTGGCAACTGGCTCATATTTATGACTGTCCCAGAGTCACATGATCCCCTTTTGTGACCTTCTGACATGCACAGTCCATGGGGAAGCCAGATTCACTTAACAACTGTGTTACTGACTTAACAATTGTAGTGATTCACTTAACACCCATGGCAAGGAAGGATGTAAAATGGGAAAAAAGAATTTTGGGAGTTTGAAATCCACAGGTTTTGAAAAGTTGCCAACGTTGGACACCTCTGATGTAGATGAAGCCCCACAATGAGGCAACTCAAAAATATTTCCAAGTTTTAATTATAGAATCTAAGATATGCTAACCAACCCGAAGTGGAACACTTCACACCACGTGGTGGAAGTGCTTCAGAGATGAACAGCGAAATGCAATTGACAGACCAAAGAAAGGATGAACATGTTTCCATTCTTGCATGCCATTACAGTAAAAGAACGATCAATTCAACATCTTTTTGCTATGGTCGGGAACGTGTGCAAAGGGCTCGGCTACCTCTGATCTGACTGCTGTCCAATCTGCAGCTCTTCCTTCTGTGTACCAAGGCCATTCTCACAGGCCACTCCACACAAGTACACAGCTTCATGAAAGGCCTGAGTTGGGTTAAAGTTGGCTCCACAGGAGTAAAATTCTCCCAAGAATCAAGAGAGCAGAGTGGTTGGAATTGCAGGTAGTCCTCGACTTACAACCATTCATTTACTGACCATTCAAAGTTAGAACAGCATTGCAAAAAGTGACTTTAGAACCATGTTTCGCACTTACAACTGTTGCAGAATCCCCACAGTCATGTGATCAAAATTCAGATGCTTGGCAAGTGACTCATATTTATGACGGTGGCAGTGTCCCAGGGGTCACATGATCCCCCTTTTGCGACCTTCTGATGGGCAAAGTCAATGGGGAAGCCAGATTCACTTAACAACCATGTTACCAGGGTTGATATTCACTTACTTTTGCTACCGGTTTGCAAATGTGAGTGCGCATGCAGAGCGTCAAAAAGGTGCATTAATAGGATGTGATGACATCCGGGCGGGTGAGCGGTGCCTCCCGCAGCTGCTGCTACCGATTCGCCCAAACTGGATAGAACCAGCTAAATACCAGCGCTGCGTGTTACTAAGTTAACAACTGCAGTGATTGATTTAACAATCGTGGCAACGAAGGCCAAACAATGGGGCAAAACTCACTTAAGAAATGTCTCACTTAGCGGCAGAAATTTGGGGCTCAATTGTGGTCATAATTCGAGGACTACCTGTAAAATCAAGTGCTGAGTAGACCCTGGTTCAAATCTCCACTCTCTTTCAACGCTCACTGAGTGGAGTAAAGCTACTCACTCATTCATTCCCTCCCGTTGTTTAACTCTCTTTGGAAGTCTCCTGTGAAGCGAGCGTGATGAGAAGCTATTTAAAGGATGGCTGTTATAACAGTTGTTCATTTGGGAAAGAAATGTATTAAACTCTTCTTGGAAAGATGGATGAGGCATTTCTGCACTGTCTCCACTAATTATTTTCTGGTTATTCATCCAGGTACAACTAACTCAGTAACTAAATGAAGAGACTAGGAAATGTCAGCTACAAATCTACTTAGAAGAATTCTTGTTAAATCTGCTGGTTACACTGTGCTATTTATACATTTAACACCTTCAAAATTTGGAGCAAAGCCAGCTTCGCTATATAAAAGATTTCAATTTTCTTCCAGACGTCTTATCCATGAACCAGAGGTGGGATTCAACCGGTTCGGATCGGTTCGGGCAAATCGGATGCTACTTTTACATCTGGTTCGCTGAACCAGTAGCAGCATGAACTGGCTGGCTCTGCCCACCCCGCCTCTCCCAGGAACCTCCACACGGCCCGTTTTGGATGTCAGGTAAGTGCAAGGCCCACACAGAGGCTCTGGAAGGGCGAAAAACGGGCCTCCCGGAAGTTCCGGAAATCTGGAAACGGGTCCGTTTCTGGCCTCCTGATCCCAGGGGAGGCTGTTTTCACCCTCCCGAAGGCTCAAGGAAAGCCTCCGGAGCCTGGGGAGGGCGAAAATGCCCCGCCGCCATCATGGTGCAGGAGGCCGAGTAGGCCATGCCCACCATGGCCACGCCCATCCAGCAACCGGGCAGAGAACCGGTTGCTAAAGTTTTTGAATCCCACCCTTGCCCTGAATTATCTATCCTTCCAAATAGTTTATATAGCTAGATTTAACGCAAGTATTTTTTGATCAAAAAAGGGGACTGCAAACTTATAACTGAAAAGTCGGTCGGGATTCGTGGGAATCCAATTTCGGTGTCAGAATTCTGTACATCAAAAAGCTAGAAAATGGGACAGTGAAACCACTCTCGGCATATAAAGTGCATAACCTGTTGTTGCTATGTGGCATTTGAAAAAAAAAATGGCCCTAAGAGTTGCCTTATTACTAGGCAATGAAACTCTATACAGTTTCAATTTACATTCGACTTACAACAATTTGTTTAGTGATAGTTCGATAGTTCGGCACTGAAAAGAAGTGACTTGTGACCAGTTTTCACTCTTACGACCGTTGCAGAATCCCCACAGTCATCTGATCTAAATTCAGATGCTTGGCAACTGATTCATATTTATGACGGTTGAAGTGTCCCGGGCAGTGGTGGGGTTCAAATGATTTAACAACCGGTTCTCTTCCCTAATGACTGGCTGGGTGGGCATAGCCATAGTGGACATGGCCAGAGGGTGTGACAGGCAGTACCCGGCTTCCTGCACCCCCCCTGGGAGCAAAAACGCCTTCCCCGCACCCCAATTTGGGCCTAGTAGGCCTCCCTGCAGCCTCCTGGGAGCAAAAATGCCTTTCCCGTACCCCATTTTGGGCCTAGTAGGCCTCCCTGCAGCCTCCTGGGAGCAAAACAGGCCATGGGAGGCACGCCACACACACCACCATGCCCCATTTTGGGCCTAGTAGACCTCCCTGCACTTATCTGGGAACCAAAACGGGGTGTGTGGGGACTCCTGGAACGGGCAGGGCAGGGCCAGCCAGCAATTTAACAATCAGTTTTCCCGAACCGGCTGAATCCCACCACTGGTCCTGGGTTCATGTGTTCCCCTTTTGCAACCCTCTGACTAGCAAAGTCAATGGGGAATTCATTAACAACCGTATTATTAACTCAACGGCTGAGGTGATTCCCTGAACAACTGTCTCTCTTAGCAACAGAAATGTTGAGCTCAAATTGTGGTCGTTAAGTCGAGGACTACCTGTAGTTAAATCTGTGCCCATCTTAAGTAGCATTCCAGGACATGCAACATTCCCCTCATGCAATTTTGGAAAACGTGCATTGAGGAAGAAGAAGAAGAAGAAAATACACACCTAAGAAGATTTCGGAAGGCCTTTATGCTAAGAAGGTTGGGACATCACACATTAATCTCTAGAGGAAATGAAGCCACAGACAACCTTAAGCAGAAAAAGCTGTAAAGAAAGAGAGAGGAAAAAAAGAGAGAGGAAGAAAGAAGAGAAGTTAGTTAGCAAGGCGTTAGTAAGACTACTCTCCGTTGTTTCTAGACATTTTATTTCACCAAAGAAGATTAGCTGCATAACAGAGAAGAAAAAGAACAAAAACTATAGGGTACAAGGGAGTTTGGAATGCTTTACAGCAGCGTATCTCAATTTGAGAAACTTTGAAAATGTACGGACTTCAATTCCCAGGATTCCCTGGGAGAATTCCCATGCTGGCTGGGGAATTCTGGGGGCTGAAGTCCACACATCTTAAAGCTGTTGAGGCTGAGAGGCACTGTTTTAATGCTATGACCGTATGGTGCAACTCTATCAGCCTTCCACAACCGGGGGCCCTTCCAATGGTGATGGGACCTTCACGATTCCAAAGTTGATGGGACCATTTAATTTACTTGAGCATTGGAGGGCACCAGGTTAGCAAAGGCTAAACTCCATCAACCTGAAAAAAGGAAGAAGAAATTCAAGTGTCTTTTGTTCTACCCTTGGATGGCTCTTTCTTGGTATGTAGACGTTGGGTGGAATTCGACTCACTTCTTCCAGAAAATTCCAAAGGGAAGGTTGGTTTCTAACAGACCCATCTTTAAGTGAGTCATCTTGAGCGTTCGCAGCAGATCTCTTTTAATATTTCACTTTTTTCTCTAATCTACCCAATGGTGCTGTTTTAATATTGGCTCACCGTGGACAATATTCCATCCTCACACTCCTCAAAAGAGGGAGATGAATCACAGTCCTGTGGGCCATTGGGGGGTTCCCATCCCCCGATTCATTCTCTTCCCCGCCATAAAATTGAGGAAAACCATGGAGATTGATGGTGCTATGAATGAAAGGAAAATCCATAAAAGAGGTGCATAAAGAGATTCTGGTTGGAATTTATTCTGGATTTCTTTCTTTTTTTTTTTTAAATTAGTTTCTCCAACCTGCCCCATCCTAACAAAAATGAAAAATCAGAGACAAGGACCCAAAAGGTTTTTAACTTCTGTTCTCCACATTTTTCCCCCCTATTTTTATTTCTTTGTTGGTATCCCAGCTTCATTATTTTCATGAACAACTCCAGTCGGTGAACTTATCCAACACATCTTCCTCTTCCCATTTACCTCACAACAACAACCGTGTCAGTTGGGTTGGGTTGAGAGGGAGGAACTGGCCCAAAGTCACCTAGTCAGATTTCATAACTAAGCAAGACTAGAACTCATCATCTCCTGGTGATTGGCCCAAAGTCACCCAGTTGGCTTTCATGACTAAGCAAGACTAGAAGTCACCATCTCCTGGTGATTGCCCCAAAGTCGCCCAGTTGGCTTTCACAACTAAGCAAAACTAGAACTCAACATCTCCTGGTGACTGGCTGAAAGTCACTGAGTCAGCTTTCATAACTAAGCAAGACTAGAAGTCACCATCTCCTGGTGATTGGCCCAAAGACACCCAGTCAGCTTTCATGACTAAGCAAGACTAGAACTCACCAACTCCTGGTGATTGGCCCAAAATCACCCAGTCGGCTTTCATAACTAAGCAAAACTAGAACTCAACATCTCTTGTTGACTGGCCCAAAGTCACTGAGTTGGCTTTCATGACTAAGCAAGACTAGAAGTCACCATCTCCTGGTGATTGCCCCAAAGTCACCCAGTTGGCTTTCACAACTAAGCAAGACTATGACTACACAAATAGTAGGGTTAAAAATAATAAAAATATTATTATTCCTAATAATAGGAATTAAAAAATGGGGAAGAACATGACTTTTACTTAGTATGGGAAAAATGGTATAGTTGGTTGAAAGATAGGAAAGAGATGAAGCAATAGGAAGTAAACAAAATGACCAAATATAGTATGATGGAAACAAAGAACAGACATAGGTCAACAAAGATCAATAGTAGATAGACAAAAGGGAATGACCAAATAAGGAAAAGTCAAAATACAAAGAGAAATGTATATTACAGTTGCGACAAACTGGACATGTATTGAAATGGGTGTTTATATGTATTTATGTTTTGTACGTTTCATTGTTCTGTTTAGTTTGTACTTATAAATAAAAAGTGAAAAGAAAAAAAAAGACTAGAACTCACCATCTCCTGGTGACTGGCCCAAAGTCACTGAGTTGGCTTTCACAACTCAGCAAGACTAGAAGTCACCATCTCCTGGTGATTGGCTAAAACTCACCCAGCTGGTTTTCATGGATAAAGTAGGACTAGAACTGATGGTCTCCTGTTTTCTAGCCAGGTGCCTTAACTAACTAGACCAAATTGGCTTATATTGGGTCCCCCCACCACCACCACTACTACATTATCACAAACATCTTGAGAACTTAAAATTGGTCTTTTGCCTTTTGTTGTCATCTGTAGGGACTCCTCTGGGTGATAACCATCAGCTCTGTTTTGTTTCTCCAGAGCCCCCGTTTTAAGCCCGGGTGCTGAGTGAGCTATTAAGGAAGTAATTATTACATATTCTTCTGCAACTGTCTCCTTGCGGAGTCCAGCAAATTCCAGTATCCAAGCTAAGCCTCTCTCCTCTGCTCCAATCGGAGCTGTTTCTTTGCTTCAATGGCCTTTGCTCTCCATTCCTCCTCTAATTTGGCCGATTATCAACAATCCCACACCAATGAAAAGCAGCGAACAAAAGGTGGCGGTTTCAATGCAGACGCAGACAGACAGTCACAGTGTGGTGATGTCAGAAGAAAGAAATGGGGGTGGGGGGGGTGGAAAGGATCAGGGACAGGGTTTTTGTTGAAGGTAGACACCCGCACCCACAGTCGCACCCCAAAGTAATCTGCGAAACAAAGAGTTCAGCCAAGGAGAGATTGAAGAGAGAGGAAATGTCTCGGCGGAAAAAAAAATAAATAATAGAGAGGGGAATATTTCCCCAACTCAGTGCCCATTTAGCAGGGTGGAAAATGATCTGGAGTTATTTTTTTAATTTCAACTGCATAAGTTAGTCCATGAAATGCATCCCTCGGCAGAAAAAACAGGAGTCTATTATTATTATTATTATTATTATTATTATTATTATTATTATTATTATTATTATTATTGTTATTATTATTTAATCTTTAGTGAGATTCACAGCCTTTGAGGCTGGTTAATAGCTCAGCAGATCGAGTCCTAACCAAGGACCTAGGAACTGTTAAGGTATCGTCGGAGGATATAAGCTGTTCCGAGTAAGGTGGTTTTTTGTAGAGTCAAAATGTTCAAGTCTGGCAAATTTAGAATTTCTAAATAGCGGGGTAGCCCTTTGGGTATTGCTCCGAGGGCTCCAATTACAATCGGGACAACACACAATTTCTTTTTCCACAGTCGCTCAACTTCAATTTGCAAATCCCGGTACGTTGTTGTTGTTGTTGTTGTTATTATTATTCATATTTCCATGTCGCCCACTCTCCGAGGACTCTGGGCGGCTTACAACAATCGACAGTATACTAAATAGCATATTGCCCCCAACAATCTGGGTCCTCATTTTACCCACCTCGGAAGGATGGAAGGCTGAATCAACCTTGAGCCGGTGAGATTTGATCTGCTGATCTGCTGAACTAGCAGTCAGCTGAAGTAGCTGTAGTACAGCACTCTAACCACTGCGCCACCTCGGCTCATTTACAACACACAGTGTTAAGAACTACAACAACCATTCTCTAGGACAGGGATGGCGAACCTTTTTGGCACCGGATGCCCAAACCGGAACATGCGTGCATATATGTGCATATGCATGCACCGGAGCATCGGAAACCCGAAAACTAGCGGGCCGGTACCAGGGGTGAAATCTACTTACCTTCTTTACCGGTTTGGAAGTGTATGCACTGCACGCACACCTTCTGCGCATGTGCAAAATTTTCAGGTTAAAAAACATTACTTCCTGGTTAAAACCAGGAAGTAATGACACCCAGGCGGTGATCACTACCGGATCGCCGAACCACAAGGAAAAATCGCTACCAGTTCGGGCAATCCGGTCCGATCCTGGAGCATTTCACCCCTGGCCGGTACACATGTGTGTGCCAGCTAGCTGGTCTTCACGCGCACCTCCTTCCTCCACTCCGCAAACCCCACTCCCATCTAGCATTGATGATGTCACCTAGTTGGGTAATGAAAGCGTCCAAAAAAGCAATCAAGCTTAGAGAGTACCAAAGCTCCCAGTCCTTCTCCTCCTCCTTCTCCTCTCTGCAAACCTCCCTCCCTTCTAGCACTGATGATGTTAGCTAGTTGGGTCATGAAATGTCTATAAAAAAAACCACCAAGCTCAGAAAACTCCAAGGACCCCACAGTTCAGCCCTGAACTACAAAAAAATTATCTTCTAGTGGGCTCCTTGCACGCAAGAAACAGGGAGAAGTAATATTTTGTCCCCATCTTTGTTAATAAATGTGCTGTTTCACAACAAACCTTACACAATATTCTCTTGACCTGTTTGCCAATATTGAATTGCATCCTGGTTTAAAAAAAAATAATTCCAATCGGCAGGAATGAACATGGGCGTATTTAGGTACTAAAGCATCCCTCTCCCGCCCCCAATAGAGATCAATCTTATTCAGTTTATAAATAAAGATCTTCCCCCAGTTCAAGAGGCTATATGAAGCAACTAAAACCACTTAGCTTCACCAAGGTTTACTGAATTCCGTCGCAAATCATCATCGCTCATAAATGTTTACCGAGCCATCCATAAAACCGAGAACAAATGTTTGCCTGGCTCCGTTTCTGAACAGCACAGAGTAGCATGGATTAAGCATACAGTAACTCAAATTCTGTGCTGTCAATCTTCTCTCCAACCACCACGGAACTTGCCCGAGTGCTAAGAGCCTTGATTGTACAGTGGTTTAATGCACCCTGTTATTAACACAGCTGCCTGCAATTTCTGCTGGTTCGAATCTCTCCAAGGCTCAAGGTTGACTCAGCCTTCCATCCTTTCTAAGGTAGGTGAAATGAGGACCCAGTTTGTGGGGGCAATAAGATGACTTTGTATAAAAATATACAAAAGAATGAAGGCTATTGCTTAACGCATTGTAAGCCGCCCTGAGTCTCCGGAGAAGGGCGGCATATAAATCAAATTAAAAAAAAAAAAAAGCGACAAGACCAAAACTGTTTAAAAGAGTCAAATCTTTGCATTCGCTAAGAGTTACTTTCCCCTCAAAATAATTATCGGGAGTTCCATTCATGATCAAACGCACCTTAAGTGAACAAACTGGTTTAGTAGTTGGCTATTGTCATTTTTAAGAATTCCATAGTCCATATAGGAATTGTTCTGCCCCAGCTACGGACCCCAAAAATGCAGCACACACAAAGCCTGTACAAACTTTAGTTTACTAAAATAAAATCAGGGGTTTTTTTTTCAAACAAAGGCTGTTAATAAACTTTCTTAACAGCCTGCAAGAATTCAAAGAATAAATAATCTTAATCTTACTATGGTTGGCAGAAAGCCCAGAAGCAATTTGCAGAGAACAAAGATCAAGGCACGAAGGAGAGTGAACGAAGTTGTTCCCTGCAAAATTGCTTCAGTTGGCGTTCCTCCTTAAATAGGCTAAGAGAGTGGCCAATTAGCCCCAAGCCTTACTCTCGAGGAGACCTCCTCTTGAGGAGCCACTCCTGCCTTTTGGCAGCTCTGCGCACCCGTGCATCGAGAAGAGGCTCCTCCTCTTCGTCCTCTTCACATAAGGGAGCTTCTGGAGGTTCTGAAGGCCCTGGCTGAATCCCCGCCTCTGGCACCACATCTTCTCCAGCCTCCTCACTGTCCGACTCGAGTGCCAGCTGCACAGGCTGCTGGCGCAGCACCACACCAGCCTCCTCGCTGTCGGAATCAGCTACTAGCTTCACAGGCCGTGTATGGGCCACAACAAACAGTTAACAATGAAATAGTGGAAAGGCTTGCCTTTGGAGGTTGTGGGTGCTCCATCACTGGAGGTTTTTTAAGAAGAGACTGGACAACTACTTGTCTGAATTGGTATAGGGTAGTGAGTGCCGAAATGGGAGTATGCACCGGGGGGGGGGGGAGCGCCGTAAACCAGAAGATCAGCTCCCTGGCACATGTGCATGGGACCACTGTAAACCAAAAGAACAATCCCCGGCGTGCATGTGCGTGCTGGGAAGCTGCGCACCAGTCACCTGGTCTTCCGGTTTCTGGCGTGCATGCGTGCACAAAGACTGGCTGGCTGGCGCGCATATGCACACCGGAAACCAGAAGCTCAGCTTCCCGGCGTGCATGCTCTTCCAGTTTATGGTGCTCCCACACATGCGAAGACCAGCTGGGCAGTGCCGGAACCCAGAAGATCAACGGGAGACAGCTAACGTGCCCGGAGATATGGCTCCGCGTGCCACTTCCAGCACACGTGCCATAGGTTCGCCATCACAGGTTTACGGTCTCCTGGTTGAGCAGGGGATTGGATTGGAAGATCTCCAAGGTCCCTTCCAACTCTGTTGTTATGTTAGTAGATCAGATTCTTTTGAGTCGGTAGCATGAAATAAACTCCTAGTGCTTTTGAACTCTGATTCCCGATTTCTTGCACATTGCAAGAATGATGTCAATATGTCAGGCTGAAGGAACTTGAGATGTTCAGACTGCAGAGAAGAAAACGGAGAGAGCCATGATGGCTGTGTTCATCTAATAAAGAGGAACGTCAGTAAAGGGTGAAGGACTATTTTTCTCAACCACAGAAAGTAGGATCCGAAATAGCAGGTATAGGCTGCAGCTCCATAAATGTCAGGTCCGAAACCATGAATGACCAAGAGTGATGCTTCAAGCTGAATTCTTTTATTATTTCACGCCTATAGATAAAGTCTTGCCGGACTGGAGAGTCTTATTATCTGCATCTACAATATCCTCTGGGAATTATGATGGAGGACAGTCTTCACCCTCTTTCTCTCACACACAATATCCAGGCTGAGGTGCTTCTTC
Organism: Arizona elegans; assembly: GCA_022577455.1. Classification (NCBI taxonomy): domain Eukaryota; kingdom Metazoa; phylum Chordata; class Lepidosauria; order Squamata; family Colubridae; genus Arizona; species Arizona elegans. Next base: position 10,042,917 of record JAKOOJ010000026.1, on the reverse strand, counting down.
TTCCTCTGGAATGGACCTTCTCTAGTGGTGGGATCCTGCCAGTTTAACAACCAGTTCGGTGATCACGTGCAGTTTTATGAAAACTTACCTTCCGCGTTACTGCTGGGGAGTAACAGCTGAGGAATGGCAATCCGCTCAGCCATGTGAATCAGCTGAGAAGATATAGGTCAGTAAAACGCAGGGGCAGGTGGTGGGCCCACCTGATCGTCGGTGCGAACCGGTTCGCTCCAAGCTGATCATTAGGGCTACCAGTTTGCCCAAACCGGTCTGAACCAGTAGAATCCCATCCCTGACCTTCTCCTTCCTGAGAAGCCACCTCCTCACTACATTCCATCAAAATACATTTTTGTTTAAATATAAAGGAAACCTTCCTGACATTAAGCTCTGCACAAGAGTGAAACAGTCAACCTATGGAAGTTATAGGTTCTTTATCTCTGGAGGTCTTCAGAAAAGGTTAGGTAGACACTTCTTCAAGATCATTTCATTGGTCTCCCTGTATGTTCCAAGGAGGTGAAGCAGTGGTGGGCTGCTGCTGGTTTGGGCCGGTTAAGGTGAATCGGTAGTTCCGATGATCAGCTGGCCCCACCCACAGTCCCCCGCCATATCCTGCCCTATATTTTCTTCTTGCTGGCTCAACTGATTCGCGCGGTACAGCTGATTTCCACGCCTCCGCCGTTCTACTTACCGGGGCTGCCTTAGAAGGTAAGCAGCTGAGCTTCAAATCGCTGCATTTTGACTGCTGCGTGCCAGCACGTTAGGCGCGCGTGTGAGCAAAGCGCTCTCTCACAGAACCGGTTGTAGCCCACCAGTGAGGTTAACTGGAACAAGAACTCCAAAATTGATTCCGCACTCATTCCCAAGTTAAAAAAAAAAAATCTTCTCCCATTCGGCTAACATTTTCAAAGTTGGGTCTTCCGCGCCAAAATAGATCCTCTACCAAAATAGATGTTCCACCACAGTGAGAACATTCTTCCATATGCTGACCAAACATGCTTTCTTTCTTTTTTTTCCCCGTTCATTTCTCCAGCTAAACGTCTCCAATTTTAGAATGTTTAGGGTCGGATTCTTCCAAAATTGCATGCAAATACCGCGTTTCCCCAAAAATAAAACCCTGTCTTATATATTTTTTTTATTTGAACCCCGAAATAAGTGCTTGGCCTTATTTTCGGGGAGGTCTTATTATTTTGAGGGTGCGTGGAGCAAAACGGGGCTCCTCTTGCCATCTTACCTGATTTCCAGCTCTGTCTCCCTAACCCTAACCAGAGGAAATGGCGGGGACCGGCTGCACATGCGTTTAAATATTTCCAGGGAGGGCTTATTTTCGGAGGGGGGGCTTATTTTAGCGCATGCTCTCAAAAGCCTGATTGGGCTTATTATCAGGGGAGGTCTTATTTTCGGGGAAACAGGGTATCTCTCTCTCTCTCTCTCTCTCTCTCTCTCTCTCTCTCTCTCTCTCTGTGTGTGTGTGTGTGTGTGTATTTATATATAAAGATCTGTGTAATTTTCATCCTGAGATTTCTGGAACACTGAGATACTTGAACTCTGGTGATAACAAATCTCTACGTGAAACCAAAGCTGAATGCACAAGGCGTCTTGTATGTAGACGTAGAGACAAAATTCTGTGTGGGCTTCATAACAGATGTGTCAAAGACACATACCAAGATGAGGAATTAATTGATACTATAAATAGCCTTGCGCGAGCATTAGGAACACAAAAGGGCTTAGTATCCTTATCTACAAACGGAATCTGGCTACAGTTAATTGCTGAGGTGAACTTGGATGCTAAGAAAATCCTCCGCCAGAGGACAAGGGGAAAAAAAAGAGATCGGGGAAAAAAAGGGGTTAATTTAAGCCAATCTGATCATTTGATTCTAAATCACCGAAAGAGGTCCCAGCGTTTACCTCAGAAAAAAGCACCACATGGCTAATTAGATCCAGAGAGGAACCGAAGAAAAGCTTTTGATATGTTTTTTTTTTATTCCCCACACCTGACAAAACGTGTCACTGAATCTTTTCGATCGTGCAATTACAGGAAACCATGATGTGCCTTTGGTTCCCCCGTTTCCAGGGGATTTATGAGGGCAACTTCTATTTCTATTCGAGGGAATAATTTATTTATTTTGTTTCCTTATATATCCCACCTTTATTAGCTTTATGTAAATAATTCCGAGTGACAAACATATCCAAACACATCCCTTTGTCCTCCTATTTTCTCCACAACAACAATCTTGTGAGGTAGATTGGGCTGAGAGAGAGAGAGAGGGACTGGCCCAAAGTCCACCCAGCTGGCTTTCAAGCCTAAAGTGGAACTAGAATTCACAGTCTCCTGGTGTTGTGGGCCCGCCCTCTGAGCCTATCTCATCGGAGGAAGAAAGCTCCAAACATGAGGAAGAGGAGTCAGCCAGGCCTCCCTCTCCAGGACCCTCCCCTCTGGCACTGTCTCAGGTACCGGCCGAGGGAGAGGAGATTAGCCAGGAGCCAGGTGTCTCAGATGAGAGCGAAGGAGAGCCGTCATTCCTGGATGGACGCCAACGAAGGTGTGATAAACGGTTGCAGCAGTTAAGGAGGCGTGCTAGGGATTAGAACTGAGTCACTGGACCACACCCCGGAGACTATATAAGAGAGGGTGGTGGCTGGTAAAACTCCGTGATGAACAAAAACGAACTTTGGCTAGTCACTTGAACAACGTCTGAAGCTGCCAAAAGGAATATTGTTTTGCTGGACTATTTGCAATGCATATGTAATTTTATGTTATCTGTTGCAGTAAAAGCTCTTGGCAGACGGTGATTATATTGCTGCCAAGTTTGAGATAACGACCTGTGTGCGTGCCAAGTACTTTCTTAACCCTCGGCTGGCTGTGTTTGTGTGTGTGTGTGGACGGGGACAGATCACCTGGTGACTGGCCCAAAGTCACCCAACTGGCTTTCATGCCTAAGGTGGAACTAGAATTCACTGTCTCCAGGTGACTGGCCCAAAGTCACCCAACTGGCTATCATGCCTAAAGCGGAACTACAATTCACTGTCTCCTGGTGACTGGCCCAAAGTCACCCAACTGGCTATCATGCCTAAAGCGGAACTAGAATTCACTGTCTCCTGGTGACTGGCCCAAAGTCACCCAACTGGCTATCATGCCTAAAGCGGAACTACAATTCACTGTCTCCTGGTGACTGGCCCAAAGTCACCCAACTGGTTATCATGCCTAAAGCGGAACTACAATTCACTGTCTCCTAGTGACTGGCCCAAAGACACCCAGCCAGCTTTCATGCTTAAAATGGGACTAGAACCCTAGCAGTTCAGAGTGTATCTGTAGTTATGCAGATAATTACTTTAGTCCGGCAAGATTCTGTCTATGGGTAAACAGAAATAAAGAAACTACCGGTACTCAGAAGTAGCTTTACGTGTCATTCCTAAGGCCTGGTGGGGGGTAGATAAAAACACCGCCTCCTGTTGCTGCTGTAGGTCAATCCAGATGACCCCTTTCTCTTCTGCTTCACCCAAAAAGCACAACTGCATTGCCATATAGCATTCCTCCTTCTCAGGATCCATTCAAGTCTATTCCTCACACCACAGCTTTTCAGCCCAGACCGATCTTCACAACCAGCCAGCCTTTCTTTTCTTCTTTTTTTTGGGGAGGGTTCCACCCCCCAAAAAATATTTGCACACTTCAAATCCATCCCTAGCTTACAACGCCTTCCCCTTGCATCCAAGTCAACAAGTCTGGAGCTAACCAATCAACACAATAACTCACAATTTGGAAGGAAGAGAGAAGAATGGTATGCTGGACCGCTATGAGAACAAACTGGAAGGCAATTAATGTCTATCTTGTGACCAAAATATCGATCTTCCACACAGAGAGCCAAAAAGAGGAGGAATGTGTGTGTGCAAAACTCCCGTCTTGAAGAACAGGGTGGTTTTTCTCTCTTTTTTTGAGGTTGCCGGTTTCTTCTTTCCACAGCACCAGCCAACAATAGCAGCATGAAGCAAATGTACGGTGTCTCTTTAGTTGTCGGGAATAATCTGTCTTTTTGCACAGAGGCGTTCAATGGCCTGAGAAGCAGATCCGTTCTCAATGACAGCTTCTTCCAAGCCTCCTCATCGGACGTGACGGATTCTGGGTCCTGCTTTTCTTAGTAGCAGGACCCAACAGAAGAGGCTTCGTAGCGCTGGCTGCCACTTTTGCTCCTGGGTTCAATTCAAAAGTGCTGGTGGTTGTCACCTTCAAAGCCCTACGTGGTTTGGGATCAAGTTATTTGAAGGACCGTCTTTTCCCAGTCATATCTACCTGACCCACCAGAGTGGGGAGGTAGGGAATGCAATGGGTCCCATCTCCTAGGGCAGGGGTCGGCAACCTGCGGCTCTGGAGCCGCATGTGGCTCTTTCATCCCTCTGCTGCGGCTCCCTGTTGCCGGTCAGCTCCACAATTGATAGAGCTTTCGGTTAGGGCAGGTAGAGGAAAAAGGACACCGTGCTAGGAGGAGACTCTATGGTGAGAGAACCGGACTTCCAGTCAGCAGAGGAAAATGGACGCTGCACTAGAAGACTCTATGGTGGGGGAATCAGACTTCTAGTCAGCAGAGGAAAAAGGACACCGTGCTAGGAGAAGAATCTATGGTAGGGGAACCGGACTTCCAGTCAGCAGAGGAAAAAGGACGCCGCGCTAGGAGGAGACTCTATGGTGAGGGAACCGGACATCCGGTTGGCTCCAGAATTGAATGGGGGACTTCCGGTTAGGACCTTTGTGTCTCTTTGAGTGTTTATGGTTGCCGACCCCTGTCCTAGGGAAGTCCATCTGGTTGGACCAAGAAGAACGGCCTTCTCTGTGATGGCTCCTTCTCTGTTATTTGAAGAACCATATTTTCCCAATCACATCTATCTGACCCACCAGAGTGGGGAGGCAGGGTATGTTACAGGTCCCCTCTCCTAGCAGGGCCAAGAAGAATGTCCCCATTTTGGACACTCTTCCAAAAGGACCTGAAGATGTGGTTTCGACAACGGGCCTGGGGACTTCAGAGTGGGATGGAGCTCCATCAAGTGCCTCATTTGATTGGTGTCACCAGTGGGGTTATTGATTTTTACTGTTCTTGTATTGGACTTTTATTCTTATATAAGCCATCCAGAATCACTGAGAGCAAGTTGGGGTGGGGTGGGGGGCATATAAGGTAAAGGTAAAGGTTCCCCTCGCACATATGTGCTAGTCGTTCCCGACTCTAGGGGGCAGTGCTCATCTCCATTTCTAAGCCGAAGAGCCAGCGCTGTCCAAAGACGTTTCCGTGGTTATGTGGCCGGCATGACTCAATGCCAAAGGCGCACGGAACGCTGTTCCCTTCCCACCAAAGGGGGTCCCTATTTTTTCTACTTGCATTTTTTACGTGCTTTCGAACTGCTAGGTTGACAGAAGCTGGGACAAGTAACAGGACCTCACCCCGTTACGCGGCACTAGGGATTCGAACCGCTGAACTGCCGAACTTTTCAATCGACAAGCTCAGTGTCTTAGCCACTGCGACACTGTGTCCCGTTATTTATTTAAAATAAATTTATTTATTTAGGAAAATATGCCTTTTCCTAAATAAATAAATTTTGCTTTGGAAGTCAAGAGGAGAATCGCAAATGCAGGCAATGGATTCCTTGGTTTTAGGAATCTTGGAAGACTTTGACTGAGGCGGGAGGAATCCTAACAAAGCATTAACTAACAATCTAATTAAGAAGGGACAGTCCATTGCCAAGCTGTAGCTCCACCTTCCCCGCAGATCCCGAGACAGGCTGCCAAAACTTTGCACCAGGGGTTTGCAAGGACAAAGACGGTCAAATGGAGCTTGACTCCTGAAATCCGTGTCTAACAGGTTTCTTGGCAGCGTAACAGAGGTAAGCTTGCCAGTCTGCCTTCTCCTGGAGGTTTTTCAAAAGCTTCTCTGTTGGACCAACAGCCCAAAGTTCGCCATCCAAACACTAATGCAAACTGACTCTGTTTATCTCCTGACACCAACCAAGGATGGATTGACGCTTCAAACGTTAAAGTTTGCACCCCAGAGCAAAATCTTTTGTGAGCCACTTTGGATCTACTGAGCCATGGTGGCGCAACGCAGTACTGCAGGCTACTTCTGGTGACTGCCATTTGCCTGCAATTTGGCAGTTGGAATCTCACCAGGCTCAAGGTTGACTCAGCCTTCCGTCCTTCTGAGATGGATGAAATGAGGACCCAGATTGTTGGGGGCAAGAGGCTGACTCTGTAAAGCCCTGTGAAGTGGTATATAAATCGAAGTGCAATTGCTATTGCTATTAAGATTAATTGATGGATGGATGGATGGATAGATAGATGGGAGTGAGAGAGAGAGAGATGCATGATAAAATAGATAAGTTAGATGATGGATGGATGGATGGATGGATGGAAGGATGGAAGGAAGGACAATAGCAGTAGTACTTAGACTTCTATACCACTTCACAGTGCTTTACAGCCCTCTCTAAGCAGTTTACAAAATCAACCTGTTGTCCCCAACAATCTGGGTCCTCATTTTACCCATCTCGGAAGGATGAAAGGCTGAGCCAACTGGAAGGGAGGAAGGGAGGGAGGCAGGGAAGAAGGAGGGAAAGGTAGAGTAGAGTAGGGGGGAGGAGAAGGAAGAAGGAAGGAAGAATAGAAGATGAATAGAATAGAAGATGACCAGAAGATGAACAGAACAGAACAGAATAGAACAGAGAAGGGAGGAAGGAAGGAAGGAAGAATAGAGTAGGGTAGAATAGGAGGAAGGAAGGAAGGAACAATAGAATAGGAATAGGAATAAAATAGAAGAAATGGAATGGAATGGAATGGAATAGAATAGTTGGAAGGGACCTTGGAGGTCTTCTAGTCCAACCCCCTGCTTAGGCAGGAGATCTCTATAGCATTTCAGACAATTGCTCTCCTCTGCATTCTTTCAAAAGTCACAACATCTTTTCCCCTTATCTCCTCAATCTCGAAAACCCTCAAGGAATCTCCTCCTCCTGAGATCCTTGTGGAAACCTCACCCCAAACAACTCATTCACTTGATGAGTTGCAGCCTACTCAACAAGCAGATCCTTTCAGCATTCAATCCCTCCCTCATAAGAAAGGATCCCCCGGAGTGATCTACCTAGCTCCACGTTTCTTATTTCCCTGGCACCCAAGGGCTTCGGGTTTCCTGTTACAAGGCTGTCCCTGAGCTGCGTTCTTAGGAGGTGATCTCCATCGCGCTTTTTAAAAATTCTTCCGGTGCCCATCTTAATCCTCGCAGATTGTCCTCGATTGGTGGTTTTAATAAATCGTTTCATTAGGATTGTTTTGTTCTTCTTTGAGGTATAAGGATTTTATTTCGACTTTTATTGTTGCACTGCCACGAATATGATTGGCTATAAAGGGAGCAGTAAATCTGGAAAAAAACGATAAATAAATCATACTAATAATACCGACATATGGTAGGAGCAGAACCTGATTTCCAGGAGAAAAGAAAACTGCGGTAAATATGTTTTTTGCAAGCTTTGTTTGCAAAAGGGGAAAAAAAATTAACAGAACCCGCTGTTGCTTAACTCTTGGAGGCACAAAAGAATTTTGCAGTCGGTTTTTGTTATCGAACTTCATTTGCAATGCAGTTAATAATACATTTCCCACATTATTTGACTATAATAAACTGATTTTTATTTAAAAAGGAAAAAAAAAGCAAGGCGTAGAGATAAGCGCACAACAGGAACAAAACATTTAGGACAAACAATCCCCCGTTTGTTCCCAACTCTGCAGATTTTTTTTTTTATGAAAAGCAAGAAATCGCTCGTTGCCTCAGAAAGAGCAAAACAAAAATAGCAATTCAGAGTTTCAGGGTGAAACTTTCCAAAAGGGCAAACTTTTGAACTGTGACAAATATTTCCATTTTGAGATTGGAATCGCTCGACGGAATAAAGCGCATCTGCAATAAAATTAAGCAAACAAAGTAAAATTCAAAAGACCAGCGAGTACTAAAGAATAAGATGGGTACGGGGTGACAGAAACCACATAAAGGAACCTCGGATGCAATGAATGAATGAATGAATGAATGAATGAATGAAAGAAAGAAAGAAAGAAAGAAAGAAAGAAAGAGGAGGGGAGGGGAGGGGGGAGGGGAGGGGAGAGGAGAGGAAAGGAAAGGAAAGGAAGGGAAGGGAAAGGAAGGAAGGAGGGCGGAAGGAAGGAAGGAAGGAAGGAAGAAAGAAAGAAGAGGGAGAGGGAAGGAAAGAAAGAAAGGAAAAGAAGGGGAAGGAAGGAGGGAGGGAAGGAGGGATGGAGGGAGGGAAGAAGGAAGGAAGGAAGGAAGAAAGAAGAAAGAAAGAAGAGGGAGAGGGAAGGGAAGGAAAGGAAAGGAAGGGAGGGAGAGGGAGAAGGAGAAGGAGAGGGAGAGGGAAAGGAAAGGAACGGAACAGAAAGGAAAGGAACGGAACAGAAAGGAAAGGAAAGGAAAGGAAGGGAAGGGAAAGAAAGAAAGAAAGAAAGAAAGAAAGAAAGAAAGAAAGAAAGAAAGAAAGAAAGAAAGAAAGAAAGAAAAGAGGAAGAAGGAGAGGGAAGGGAAAGGAATGAAACGAAACGGAAAGGAAAGGAGGAAGGAAGGAAAAGAAAGAAAGAAAGAAGAGGGAGAGGGAAGGAAAGAAAAAAAGGAAAAGAAGGGGAAGGAAGGAAGGAGGGAGGGAGGGAGGGAAGAAGGAAGGAAGGAAGAAAGAAAGAAGAAAGAAAGAAGAGGGAGAGGGAGAGGGAAGGGAAGGAAAGGAAGGGAGGGAGAGGGAGAAGGAGAGGGAGAGGGAAAGGAAAGGAACGGAACAGAAAGGAAAGGAAAGGAAAGGAGGAGGAAGGAAGGAAGGAAGGAAGGAAGGAAAAGAAAGAAAGAAAGAAAGAAAGAAAGAAAGAAAGAAAGAAAGAAAGAAAGAAAAGAGGAAGGAGAGGGAAGGGAAAGGAACAAAACGGAAAGGAGGAAGGAGGGAAGGAAAAAAAGAAAGAAAGTTTCATTCAAAATAAAACATTTGCAGTCAAGCCCTGTTGGTGTTGTCTACAGAGATTCTCTGTCATCCAAGTCATGGTTGTCCCAAAGGTGCTTTTTCAAGAGACAACTGGTTTTTCTTGGGTTTTCCTTGAAGACATTTCACTTCTCATCCAAGAAGCTTCTTCGGTTTCTTACTGAATGGTAGGGAACGGAAGGGTTTATATTCCTCGCAGGTCGTTAGCAGAGGGAGATTCAGAAAAGAGTGCTGACAAACAGATGACTGCAAGGAATATAAATCCTTCCATTCCCCACCATTCGGTCAGAAACCGAAGAAGCTTCTTGGATGAGAAGCAAAATGTTTTCAAGGGGGAAAAAAAAACACCAACCAAGAAAATCCAGTTGCCTTTTGGAAACAAAAGTTGCCTTTTGGGACAACCTTGGCCTGGATGACTGAGAATCTCCTCAGACATTCAACAATCTCCATCTAAAGTATAAGTTCCACCACGCAAGTACATTTGAGAGAGGGGGAAAAATCCACAAAAATCATCTAGTTAAGGAAGCACTATGATGAGGACCAAGTTAATAATCAAAATGTCAGCATCAATACCATTTTGGGAGTCAACCTTTGCTTACCATAGCTTTAGAACTAAATTCACCTTCTCTCCGTTAAAGCCCAGGGAATTTCCAAGTTGACGACAACTGTTAAGGAACAAAAAAGACAGAGTTTAGAAGTTGATCAATGCAACAAAATATAGCATTTTTTTTCAAAAAAAATGGCTCTTAGCAGTTCTTCTTCACCCATAACAGAAATGACAGAACAACAGAGTTAGAGGGGACCTTGGAGGTCTTCTAGTCCAACAACTCCATTCCACACTCTGTTATGGCCCGTATGCGGCCTGTGCAGCTTGTGGCTGATTTGGACAGCGAGGAGGCTGGTGTGGTGCTGCGCCAGCAGCCTGTGCAGCTGGCACTCGAGTCGGACAGTGAGGAGGTTGGAGAAGATGTGATGCCAGAGGCGGGGATTCAGCCAGGGCCTTCAGAACCTCCAGAAGCTCCCTTAAGTGAAGAGGAAGAAGAGGAGGAGCCTCTTCTCGATGTACAGGCACGCAGAAGTGCCAAAAGGCAGGAGTGGCTCCTCAGGAGGAGGTCTCCTCGAGAGTAAGGCTTGGGGCTAATTAGTCATTCCCTTAGCCTATTTAAGGAGGAATGCCGACTGAAGCAATTTGTAGGGAACAACTTTAGTTCGCTCTCCTTCGCGTCTGGATTCTCTGCAAATTGCTTCTGGGCTTTCTGCCAACCATAGTAAGATTGTGATTAGTTTATCTTTGGATTTCTTGTAGGCTGTTAAGAAAGTTTCTTAACAGCCTTTGTTTTGAAAAAGACTGTTAGTTTAGTAAATTCAGTTTTGTACAAACTTTGTGTGTGCTGTGTTCTTTGGGGTCCGTAGGTGGGGCAGAACATGCATGTGAAGACCAGCTGGCCAGCATGCCAGAATCCAAAAGAGCAACAGGCAACAGCTCATGTGCTTGGAAAGATGGCTCTGCTTGCCACTTCCAGCATGCGTGCCATAGGTTCACTATCACAGCTCTCTACCATTTCAGATAAATGGCAATCAAGATCAAGGGAGGTACTAATACCACTCTATAAAGCCTTAGTAAGACCACACCTAGAAGACTGCCTCCAGTTTTGGTCACCACACTATCAAAAGGATGTTGAGATTCTAGAAAGAGTGCAGAGAAGAGCAACCAGGATGATGAGGGGCAGGGGTGAAATTCAATTTTTTTTTTTACTACCGGTTCTGTGGGCTTGGTGGGCACGGCGTAGCTTGGTGGGCGTGGCAGGGGAAGGATACTGCAAAAACCCCATTCCCACCCCACTCCAGGGGAAGGATACTGCAAAATCCCCATTCCCTCCCGATTCCTGGGGAAAGGATATTGCAAAACCTCCATTCCCACCCCACTCTGGGACCAGCCAGAGGAGGGATTTGCCGGTTCTCCGAACTACTCAAAATTTCCACTACCGGTTCTCCAGAACCTGTCAGAACCTGCTGGATTTCACCCCTTAAACATACAATGAATAGTTGCAGAAACTCAGCATGGCTAGTCTAGTGAAGAGAAGGACCAGGGGAAACAGGATAGCAGCCTCCCAATATCTCAGGAGCTGCCAGAAAGAAGAGGGGGCCAAGCTATTCTCCAAAGCACCTGAAGGCCAGAAGGAATCATGGATGGAAACAGACCAAGGAGAGATTCAACCTAGAAATAAGGAGACATTTTTTTGACATTGAGAACAATCAACCGATGGAACAGAAGTTGCCTTCGGAAGTTGTGGGAGCTTCATCACTGGAGGCTTTCAAGAAAAGATTAGACTGCCTTTTGTCCGAAATGGTGTAGGGTCTCCTGATTGGGCAGGGGGTTAGACTAGATGACCTACAAGGTCCCTTCCAACTCTGTTAATCTGTTAACAGAGTTATTATTTTAGTCCTTACAGCCCAAAAGTCTTTTTCTCACCGTAGCGAAAAACAGCTAAGCTGCAAGTTTTGCTACTTATTCTACGGAAGATAATGCTCCCTGGTTGTTAGAAAAGTTGTACTCTATTCAAAATGTCATATTGTTAACTCAGCAAACATAGAGTAGAATTTTACATTCATAAATCCCTCCGGGCAAATGACTAATCTTGCTGTAGCAAGTAGTATATCTCCTCTACCACACCATGGACACAGATGCTGAAACTAAAAGGAATTGTCACAAATTTTTAGGAGAAGTGGGTAATTGACATATTTTGCCAAGGAAGGTCCAAAATAATCTTGACGCCTTCGCTGAGGAACATGTCCCCCCCCAATCAGACTGTCTCTGCTAGGATTTGTCCTGAAACGTATCAGCGTAATGTCCTCTCGCAGCAAAAATGAGTGTTTTCCCAATGTTGGAATTAATTTGGAAAGAGATGACCCCATAAGTTGTTTAAAAAAAATAAACATCTTTTTGGAGTCCTCTCAGTTCTGGTTGATTCCTTGTAGGCTCCAAAGCAATCATCAATATGTGATTGCTCTTGCAGGATTTCTGGCAGGGGTGAAATCCTACCAGTTCGCACAGATTCGGGCGAACCGGTAGCGGCAGGTGGTTTGGAGAACCGGTAGCGGCAGTAGCACGAGGCTCCGCCCACCCGCCAGGACATCGTTACTTCCTGGTTTTAACCAGGAACCTGTTTTTGAAGCTCTGCCCATGTGCAGAAGGCTTTGTGCATGTGTAGAGGATCCAAAATTGCATGTGATTCACATGTGCGCATTTCTCAACTGGTAGGGAAGGTAAGTAGATTTCACCCCTGATTTCTGGGGTCTTTGGTCCGCTCGGAGCTCGGTTGTTTTGTTGCAGATGTTTCATTGCACAACTAGGTTAACATCAACAGTGGTAAGAAAGGTGTGGAGAGGAGGAGGAAGAGGATGACTTTAGAGTCCCTGGTGCTCTCTAAGCTTGGTTGTTTTCATGCAGACATTTCATTACCCAACTAGGTAATATCATCAGGGATATCGCCTAGTTGGGTAATGAAACATCTGCAAGGAAAGCAACCAAGCTCAGAGAGCACCAAGGAACTCACAGTTCAACCTCAAGCTATAAACTTGTCCTTTCCGTATATGGAATCTCCTTTTAGTTTAGCAATCCACAACCTTGGTGGACTCCCACGCAAACGTTAATGAGGTCCAACTTTATTTAGCTTTTCAAGATCAGTCAAGTTCATGGATTCTTGTATCTAACTTGGCTCTAAAAATCCATACCTGAACAACAGATTTAGCCTTTGGGGACTGTGACTTTATCCATAGCAGGCCCCAAGAAGGAAGTTCAACATTTATTTGCCACCAGTAATATTTAAGTGTTGTTAAAGTATGTAATCCAATCACACATCCATTGACGTGCGATCATTACATTGCTCTATCAAAATCCCAGCCTATTCATTTTGCACCTTTGGTCAACACCCCACCTAATGCTCTCTACAAAATGTGTCAAACAAAAGTCGACCATCACAAATCCACGAATGAGAAGGAAAGTTTGGTCTAGGACAGGGGTCTGCAACCTTAAACACTCAAAGAGCCATTTGGACCCGTTTCCCACAGAAAAGAAAACACCGGGAGCCACAAAACCCTTTCCATGACTGACTATTTTTTGAGCGGACACAAAACTAGCATACGTAGTTGAATTAAACATTCTGTTTTCTTCTGAAACTTTTCTTTTCTTGGATTTAATCCATGGTTGGCCTACTGTGAGTTGAAAAGCTCAATAAATCGAGTGCCAGCAGGTGTCACACATTGGCGGTTGTGACACATATTTTGAGTGACAGGGAGCCGCAGCTGAGGGGTGAAAGAGCCACATGCGGCTCCAGAGCCACAGGTTGCTGACCCTTGGTCTAGTAGTTAAGGCATCAAGCTACAAAGCAGGAGACAGTGAGTTCTAGTCCTGACTAAGGTATGAAAGCTGGCTGGGTGACTTTGGGCTGGTGACCAGGAGACCCTGAGTTCTAGTTCACCTTAGTCATGAAAACTGGTTGAGTAACTTTGGTCCAATCACCAGAAGACGGCGTTCTAGTTCCATCTTAGATGTGAAAGCTGGCTGGGTAACTTTGGAACAATCACCAGGAGACTGTGAGTTCTAGTCCCACCTTAGACATGAAAGCCGGCTGTGTAACTTTAAACCCATCACCAGGAGACTGTGAGTTCTAGTCCCACCTTAGATATGAAAGCTGGCTGGGTAACTTTGGAACAATCACCAGGAGACTGTGAGTTCTAGTCCCACCTTAGATGTGAAAGCCGGCTGGGTAACTTTGGAACTATCACCAGGAAATTGTGAGTTCTAGTCCCACCTTAGATGTGAAATCTGGCTGGGTAACTTTGGAACAATCACCAGGAGACTGTGAGTTCTAGTCCCACCTTAGATGTGAAAGCCGGCTGGGTAACTTTGGAACTATCACAGGGAGACTGTGAGTTCTAGTCCTACCTTAGATATGAAAGCTGGCTGGGTAATGTCGGGCTAGTCCCTCTCTCTCTCAGTCCAATCCACCTCACAGGGTTGTTTTGTGGGGGAAATGGGTGGAGGAAGAAGTATTAGGTATGTTCACCACCTTGAGTTATTTGTAAAAATAATAAAAGGCGGGATACAAATAAATCAGATTTATGATTGATGCCACTGTAAAAGCCACCTACAACCTTGCCTTCCATCATGTCCTTATGGTGTCCTAAAGTCCTTTTTTCCCCCTCTACTCTTGATTGTATCCAATTTGACAAAATGATCTATGCGGGAACAAAAGGGGAAATACGCCCTGTACCAAATATTTTATATAAAATACGGGCTATACTTCATTATCCAATGCAATTTTCTCTCCTTGCCATACTTTCTCTTTTGAATTTTAATCAAATATCATACAGCCCTCGGATGAGAAAGGCTGGAGAGCAGGAGGGGGGGAAAAAAGGCTGTAATGATTCTTCTAATTGCTTCTTCTATGTCATTTGTAACTAATTACCCGAGTCACACCTTTGCAAATTCTCCATCTCTTTTCGAAACATCCTTTTCAAGTCAAAAACACCTCCAATATTAACTAAAAAGGAGGAGATCTGCAATTAAATTCTCCTAGCAACAACTGCCTCCAGCTACAGGGTAGTCCTTGACGTAGAACAGTTCATTTAGTGACCATTCAAATTTGAATTTTAAAAAGTGACTTAGGTTAAGGTATTGAGATTTAAGAGCTGTAAAGCTGATGCAACTGTAAAGCTGATGCAATGAAGATGAATCAGCATTGGTATTGCCGGTTGTAGACTACGAAGGGGTCCACAGGAGTTTTTAACCACTTTAAGAGGTGTTTATAAAGACAGCCAGGAGAGGGCGTATTCTCTCTCCTTGTGTCTGGTATTCATTGCTGAGTTCTCCGTGTAGAGTTAAGAAGAAATCTGATTGCTTGTCAAGTTTTTGCCAACCACGTATATTTCTGTATATGTCTTCTATATAAACTACTGTTACATATCCAAGTCTCTTTGTGCTGTGTTTTGCTCCTGGGTTTCTCCTAATAGTAGTCACGCTGCAAACGCTTTGACAACTTATGACGGTTTTTTTGCCCTTACGACCGTTGCATTACCCACATGGTCTACATTCGCTTGGCAACTGACTCGTATTTATGACAGTTGCAGCGTTCCCAGGGCAACGTGATCCCCTTTTTGCGACCTTCTGACAAGCAAACTCAGTGGGGAAGCCGGATTCACTTAACGACCGTGTTGCTAACTTCACAACGGCAGTGATTCCCTGAATGGCGGCGGCAAGATAGGTCGTAAAACGGAGCAAAAACCATTGACACGCAAAGTCAATGGGGAAGGCCGGATTGTAACCCAATGCATCGCTAACGGAATAACGGCAGCGATTCACTTAACAGCCATTAAGGCAAAACTCACTTAAGAAATGTCTCGTTTAACAACAGAAATTTTGGGCTCGATTGTGGTCCAAAGTCGAGGACTACCTGTAGTTAACAAGGAGGGTGAATTAACTTTTGGGAGAAAGGGGAAATCAGGATTTTGAGGGACCAAAACTTCTGCACGCATCCCCAAAGCTGATTTCCTAATATTGCACAGGTCACAAAATGAGTCATACAGCGTGAGATGCCGGTGGCTTTTAGAATGACTCAGTTACGTGTGATGAATCACTCGAATAGAACAAATCCTGTTTTCAAAATCAACTCCATCAATATAGAATGGATTTTTTTTTTTTTTTTTGCATGCTGTCTGTTCTGCCCTAGCTATAGAACCCAAGAAATGTAGCACACACAAAACTCCGAACAACTCCGTTTACTACAAACACAGTCTTTTTCAAATGCAGGCTATTTCTAAAAATGTCCTTAACTGCCTGCCAGAAATTCCAAAGATTCGATAAAGGCTTACAATCGTTGGCAATTAGCCCAGAAACCACTTTTACAAGGAAAATTCACTCTCAAATGCTCAACGAACGACCGGACGAACGCACGTTGTTTCCTGCAACGTTTGCCAGCTGTGTGCGAACTTAAATAGGCTAAGGGAGTGGCCAATTAGCCCCAAGCCTTACTCTCGAGGATACCTCCTCCTGACTAACCACTCCTGCCTTTTGGCAGCCTGGCCTGCTCGTGCATTGAGAAGAGGTTCCTCCACTTCACTCTCTTCACCTGAAGGAGCCTCTGGAGGATCTGAAGGCCCTGGCTGAATCTCTGCCTCTGGCACCACATCCTCTTCAGCCTCCTCGCTGTCCGACTCGAGCGCCGGCTGCACAGGCTGCTGGCACAGCACCACACCAGCCTCCTCCTCGTCAGGATCAGCCACAATCCACACAGGCCGCTGGCGGGCCACAACATTGTCTCAAAAAACAAAACAGACCAAAAAAAAAAGCCAGTGCCACAAACTGATATGGATTTTCTGTAATTAGACGGAGTGTCAGTATGGTTAGATTTCAGTATTCAATATTAAGTGCTTAAAAAATACCTAGAAACTCCAAGTCGATTCCTTACTTACAGCTTCTTTCCTTGCTGAGAAAATAATTATGGAAATAACAATATTGGCTGCTATCGGCGTATTATGCATAAATATGGCGTAAGAGGACAAAATCGGCAGCAGTGAACAAAGATGCTATAGACGTAGTCTTCGAGTTCTGACCGTAATCGAACTTGGCAATCATGGTCATATGTTGTGACGTTGTAAAGAGGATCAACATGTGATCAGACCCAATTTTACAATCTTTTGCAATACACCCTGGTTGTTGAAAGAACACTGCGGTTGTTAAGTGCACCTATTTGTATGCTATGGGCTGGTTTTTTGCCAGAAACCAAAAGCAGTTTGGCTGATCACTAGGAGACGGGGAGTTCTAGTCCTGCCTTAGGCATGAAAGCTGGCTGAATGACTTTGGGCCAATCACTAGGAGACTGTGAGTTCTAGTCCTGCCTTAGGCGTGAAATCCAGCTAAATGACTTTGGGCCAATCACTGGGAGACTGTGAGTTCTAGTCCTGCCTTAGGCGTGAAATCCAGCTGGATGACTTTGGGCCAATCACTAGGAGACTGTGAGTTCTAGTCCTGCCTTAGGCGTGAAATCCAGCTGGATGACTTTGGGCCAATCACTAGGAGACTGTGAGTTCTAGTCCTGCCTTAGGCATGAAATTCAGCTGGATGACTTTGGGCCAATCACTAGGAGACTGTGAGTTCTAGTCCTGCCTTAGGCATGAAATTCAGCTGGATGACTTTGGGCCAATCACTAGGAGACTGTGAGTTCTAGTCCTGCCTTAGGCATGAAATTCAGCTGGATGACTTTGGGCCAATCACTAGGAGACTGTGAGTTCTAGTCCTGCCTTAGGCGTGAAATCCAGCTGGATGACTTTGGGCCAATCACTAGGAGACTGGGAGTTCTAGTCCTGCCTTAGGAGTGCAATCCAGCTGGATGACTTTGGGCCAATCACTAGGAGACTGGGAGTTCTAGTCCTGCCTTAGGAGTGCAATCCAGCTGGATGACTTTGGGCCAATCACTAGGAGACTGGGAGTTCTAGTCCTGCCTTAGGCACGAAAGCCAGCTGGGTGACTTTGGGCCAATCCCCAGGAGACTGGGAGTTCTAGTCCTGCCTGATGAAAACCAGCTGGGTGTGATCTTGCGCCAGTCCTTCTCCTTCAGCCTCATCTACCTCACAAAGTTGTTAATTGTGTAAAGAGAGACGTTTGCCACCTGATAGGTTTATAGAAATAATAACGGCAGGATTAAAAAAATAAAAATTAAAAAAAAAAATCCAACCTAAAAATGTTGCCTCAGATTATAGAACAATATATACAGTTTATCCCCTTCAAAAAGTCATCCTAATTCGGGGTTCTGATCCCACCTCAGATTCGAGTGTGTGTGTTTGTGTGTTTTGTTCCACTTGTCGCCGAATTAGCTTTTATGCCAAGCCAGGACGTTGTATTCACCCCAACTAAAAGAATCACTTTCCACGGAGTGACAAAAAGACCTCTACACATAACGACAAATAATGTCGGGGACCGCGTGTCAAGTGACGGCGCATCCAAAATTTGTTTTCCAATGAACCTTTGCCGATTAACAGTGTACCGAACCAAGAGATTTGCAAAGCCCACTGAGCACCCGTGAGTTATATTATGAATTATACATTTCCAACTGTTTAAAGCTAATGTACCATAATCCCTCTGTGAAGTTGGTGGGGTTGGTGAGGGGAAAGCTGAGATGGTTACCTTTGGTAAGGTGAAGGCTCGCACATAAACGATATTTAGAAAGCCAACAAGGGTTCTCCCACGTGTTACGTTCATCCAACACAACAATGCGCTAATAAGTAGGTATAAATAATTACCTACACGGGCCTCAAAATCCTTACTGTGCCCATAGCGGAGGCCAACCGCCTTAAATTTATTTCGCAAGGAAACGTTCACGACAGAGCCCGCCCCACCGTTTAATTTTATTTATTTTTTTACAACCGAACAGGCACAAAGGTTCAGGAGACCCAATTAAGTTAAAATGCAACCCACAATCACCTTGTCAACTCCGTGTCACCTGACACACCTTTTTTAATGCAAATGGGTAAGAAGGCTTATTACAGGATACGCTAATACCGAGTTTCACATCCCTCAGATGATGGATGAACAGTAGGGCTAAAGACTCCCTAAGCCAGGGAGGGCTAACCTTTTTGCCGTCGCGTGCCAAAAGTGGGGGAAGCACGGGGGGATCGCGCACGCGTGTGTGCCCACACTCATAATTAAATGCCCCCGGCGGCGCCCCCCTCCCCCCCCTACATCCGCGCGTGACCCCTCCGTACTCCCGTTTTTGGCACGTGATGGCAAACACGTGGTGTTTGCAAACACCTTGGTAGGCCTGTTTTTTGCCTTCCCCAGGCTCCAGAGGCTTTCTTGGAACCTGGGGAGGGCGAAAACAGCCTCCCCACGATCCCAGAGGCCGAAAATGTCCTCCGAGAGCCTCCATACGAGCCCTGTACTTACCTGGCATCCAAAATGAGCCATGTGGAGATTCCTGGGAGGGGAGGAGCGGCGTGGGAGGGACAAGCTGAAAATCAGCTGGCCGGCACGCGCATGTGCACTGGAGCTGATCTAGGGCAACGGCTCGCATGCCTACAGATATGGCTCCGGGTGCCACCTGTGGCATTTATTTATTTATTTATTTATTTATTTATTTATTTTATTTAAATTTGTATACCGCCCTTCTCCTAGTGGACTCAGGGCGGTGCACAGCCAAGTAAAAAACATCCAATACAAAATTTAAAAATTTAAAAGAATTATACCCTTTGGCCAAAATTTAAGAACCTTACAACTAAAACCCATTAAACAATTAAAAAATCTAATATCTCAAAAACGGGGGGGGGGGGGGGGGGGCTGCCATAGGTTTGCCATCATGACCCTAAGCCAAGGGTTTTTTTTTTTAAATTTTCTTTCCTTTAGATAGCAATCAGGGAGACCCAGGCCGTATCATTTTCGGGGTAATTGTTATATTCCAGGTAGTCCTCGATTTTACGACCGTTCCTTTAACAACAGTTCGAAGTTTACAACAGCCTCAAAAAAAACCTGATTTTACCCTCTTTCCCTGTGATCACAATTCAGGTTGCTGGGCAACCGGCTTGCATTTACAACAGGTTGCAGCATCCTGTGGTTATAATTAAGTAAGTATAAGTAAGGGCTGGCTGAGTTTTCCTGGGTTTGACCTTCTGGCCAGCCTCTCTTGCTCCTCAAACGGCAGTCACAATGGCTGGATCTGGCTTGCCTGTTGCTTGGTGACACAATAGCAGTCTTCCGGGATTTGAGAGGCTGCCACAAAGAAGAGAGGGGGAAATCAACCTAGAATCCTGCATCCAGTTTTGGTCACCACACTATAAAAAAAGATGTTGAGACTCTAGAAAGAGTGCAGAGAAGAACAAGCAAGAGTATTAGGGGACTGGAGACTAAAACATTTGAAGAACAGTTGTAGGAACTGGGCATGGCTAGTCTAGTGAAGAGAAGGACCAGGGGAGACAGGATAGCAGTCTCCCAATATTTGAGGGTCTGCCACAGAGAGGAGGGGGTTGAACTATTTTCCAAAGCACCCGAAGGCCAGACAAGGCATAATGGATGGAAACTGATCAAGGAGAGATTCAACCAGGAGTGAAATGCTCCCGGTTAGGACCGGATCACCCGATCCGGTAGCGATGGTGGCGGGTGGTTCGGAGAACCGGTAGCAAAAATCCCTGCCCCCCTCCTCATGCCCAGCTGAACCGCACGATTATCAGAGGTGTTTTTATTACTTTTAAAAGCATTTTTTTCTACAACCTCTTCGGCCGAAAAATGCTTTTAAAAGTAAAAAAAAAAAAAAAAAGCCTCTGATGATCGCGCGACTCAGCTGGGATCATCAGATGCTTTTAAAAACCCCTGACGCCTTACTTAGAATATTCACAGGAGGCCCAATTTTTCCTCTTAGCCACAAGAAAGTTTGGACTTTCCAAAGCTACTGGGAATGCTTTTAACAGAAATAGAAATAAAAGATATAATAAAATAAAAAAACAGAAATAAAAGGCAACTCTCCCCTTTCAAAACAGAACTCCAAATAGTAGAACAATGCCAGACTGTCGCCTATTATCAAACCATCTTTGATTGAAAAAGAAAGAAACTGCATATTTTTAGACTTTGGATTTATTTTATGAATGACTGGCTGACAAAAACAGGAGCTAGAAACAGGGAAATATATGGCAGGATCAGCGATGCAAGGAAGACGTGTTAAATTGGTGAAACAAATAGTATGATTATTACTGTTATTACAGTATAATTGATATTAATGCAATGAATATTGTTATAAACACTTTGATTATTACTTCCTAAAACAGGGGTCTGCAACCTTAAACACTCAAAGAGCCATTTGGACCCGTTTCCCACAGAAAAGAAAACACCGGGAGCCACAAAACCCTTCCCGTGTCTGACTATTTATTGAGCGGCCACAAAACTAGCCGATGTAGTTGAATTAAACGTTGTTTTCTTCGGAAACTTTTTTTTTTTTTTGGATTTATCCATGGTTGGCCTACCGGGGGTTGAAAAGCTCAATAAATTGCATGCCGGCGGGTGTCGCACATTGGCGGTTGTGACACATATTTTGAGTGACAGGGAGCCGCAGCTGAGGGGTGAAAGAGCCACATGCGGCTCCAGAGCTGCAGTTTGCTGACCCCTGTCCTAAAATGATTTGTACCCGGACAACACAGCTGTTTAATTGAAGTTGGAATTTTTATATGCTATAAAATAAAATAAAAACAAAAAAACAACAACGACCCATCCTTGATTGAATTGTCTAAAACAGAAATTAGCTACAGGTATTCCTCGACGTATGACCACAATTGCCCCCCGCCCCCAAATTTCTGTTGCTAAAAGTGAAATATTTGCTAAGTGAGTTTTGCCCCATTTTACGACCTTTCCGGACACGGCTGTTAAGTGAATCACTGCAATGGGTTCAGTTAGCGACACGGTTGTTAAGTGAACCTGGTTTCCCCCCGTTGATTTTGCTTGTCAGAAGATCGCAAAATGGGATCCCATGATCCCGGGAGGCTGCCACCGTCGTAAATATGAACCCGTTGTCAAACCTCTGAATGTTAATCATGTGATCAAGGGGATGCTGCAACGGTCATAAGTGTGAAAAAGGGTCACAAGTCGGTTTTTTCAATGCCGTTGTAACTTTAAACGGTCATTAAATGAATTGTTGCAAGTCCAGGACTACCTATACTAGAAAAATACACACAAAGAATTCTGGAATAATTTCGTTATAATCACAATAAAAACCCAATGCAGAGGTAGAGTATATGTGGTACCTTGCTCAATAGTAGTAACTGTGAGAGGGATCTTGGACTCCTAGTGGACAACCATTTAGATATGACCCAGCCGTGTGCATCAGCTGCCAAAAAAGCCAACAGAGTTCTAGGCTGCATCAACAGAGGGATAGAATCAAGATCACGTGAAGTGTTAATACCATTTTATAAGGCCTTGGTAAGGCCACACTTGGAATATTGCATTCAGTTTTGGTCGCCACAATGTAAAAAAGATGTGGAGACTCTAGAAAGAGTGCAAGGAAGAGCAAGAAAGATGATTAGGGGACTGGAGGCTAAAATATATGAAGAACGGTTGCAGGAACTGGGTATGTCTAGTTTGATGAAAAGGAGGACTAGGGGAGACATGATAGCAGTCTTCCAATATCTCAGGGGCTGCCCCAAAGAAGAGGGAGTCAAGCTCTTCTCCAAAATACCCAAAGGCAGGACAAGGAATAATGGATGGGAACTGACCAAGGAGAGATTCAACCTAGAAATAAGGAGAAATTTTCTGACCGTCAGAACAACCAACCCATGGAACAGAGAAGTTGTGGGAGCTTCATCACTGGAGGCTTTCAAGAAGAGACTGGACGGCCATTTGTCAGAAATGGTGTAGGGTCTCCTGCTTGGGTGGAGGGTTGGACTAGATGACCTACAAGGTCCCTTCCAACTCTGTTAATCTAATCTTATTTTCCAAAGCACCGAAAAGCAGGATGAGAAACAACGGGTGGAAACTAATCAAGGAGAGAAGCAACCTAGAACTAAGGAGAAATTTCCTGACAGTGAGAACAATTGATCAGTGGAACAACTGGCCTCCAGAAGTTGTGGATGCTCCAACACTGGAAGTTTTGAAGAAGAGGTTGGATAACCATTTGTCTGAAGTGGTGTAGGGTTTCCTGCCTAAGCAGGGGGTTGGACTAGAAGACCTCCAAGGTCCCTTCCAAGCTCTGTTATTCTATTCTAGAGCCATAGATTATTGCTAGGCCAGAAGTCTAGTACGGTCCTGAAGGACAGTTGGCATGGATCAACAGAGCTCTTTACGGAGAAAGCAAGAATCAGAAAGATTCAGCAGCCAACACACTCCAACAGGACCACATTAGCTGACGTTCAGCCTGAATTTTAATTACTGATCACAGTGGTAAATTGCCTGCCCTCAATATTCATCGGCTGAGCAATTCAACTTGGCATGGGTTCTAATCCCGGCAAAAAAAAAAAAAAAAAGATGAAAGATGAAAGACACAGAAAGGCAAAATTAGCCACACATAATGGAAGTTGAATGCACTGATTTTCTTTTCGTAACATATTTTATGTTGCCAAAAACAAAAACAAAATCTTCCCATTGGTAAAAGAAAGCAGAACATTCTCATGGAAATAAAATGCAGACCATTCTTCTTTCATTCAGTTTTTTTTTCTTCTTCTTGCATTCTCAATATGAACCCCTGTTAATTTTTATTCTGTGTTTAAAAATTGCAATAACGTTTTATTGGGGGGGGATCTTTTTTTAATTCCTTTTCTCCATTCTCAATATTAGTCTTTGTTAAGATTTCATTCTGTATTTGAAATGATGATAACGTTTTGTTTGTCGTTCCAAATATAAGCCCTTCTCTGTTTTTATGGATTAAAAATTACAATAACGTTCTATTAAAAAAACTTCTTTCTTTCCTTTTCTCCGTTCTAAATATAAATCCTTAAGTTTTTATTCCGTATTTAAAACTACAATAGTACTTTATGGTTTTTTTTTAAAAAAAACTTATTTCTTTCATTGTTTTTTTTTTCCCACTCTAAACGTAAGTTCTTGTTAGTTTTTATTCTGGATGAATAACTGTAATGAAATGCTATTTTTAAAAAAAGAAAAGAAAATGCAGATGAGAAGATTTGTCAATACTTTAAAACAATCCACTGAATTGAGCCCGGCAAGAAAATACTTTATTATTATCGTATTCAGGTTTCCTTCTCTAAACCATCTCAAGTCTAGACGGCGGGATTGATCTCCACTGAGCTGAGAGCAAACAGAAGATGTTCAAACACAGAGGAAGGCGAAATGCCCTGTACCCAGCGGGCTTTAGATCCCCGATATAATAACTACTGGGCTAAATCGCAGTAGTAGGGAAGGGAGGGAGGGTGGGAGGAAGAGAGAGAAAGAGAAAGAAGGGAGGGAGGAAGGAAGGGAAGGAAGGAGATGTGAAGGAGAGGAGGAAAGATAGGGAGGGAGGGAGGGAGGGAGGGAGAGAGAGAAAGAAAGAAAGAAAGAAAGAAAGAAAGAAAGAAAGAAAGAAAGAAAGAAAGAAAGAAGGAAAGAGAGAGAGAGAGAGAGGAGATGCGAAGGAGAGGAGGAAAGATAGGTAGGTAGGTAGGTAGGTAGGTAGGAAGGGAGGGAGAGAAAGAAAGAAAGAGAGAGAGAGGGAGGGAGGGAGGAGATGGGAAGGAGAGGAGGGAAGATAGGTAGGTAGGTAGGAAGGGAGGGAGGGAGGGAGAGAAAGAAAGAAAGAAAGAAAGAAAGAAAGAAAGAAGGAAAGAGAGAGAGAGAGAGAGGAGATGCGAAGGAGAGGAGGAAAGATAGGTAGGTAGGTAGGTAGGTAGGAAGGGAGGGAGAGAAAGAAAGAAAGAGAGAGAGAGAGGGAGGGAGGGAGGAGATGGGAAGGAGAGGAGGGAAGATAGGTAGGTAGGTAGGAAGGAAGGGAGAGAGAGAGAGAAAGAAAGAAAGAAAAAAGAAAGAAAGAAAGAAAGAAAGAAAGAAAGAAAGAGAGGGAGATGGGAAGGAGAGGAAGGAAGATAGGTAGGTATGTAGGAAGGGAGAGAGAGAGAGAGAGAGAGAGAAAGAAAAAGAAAGAAAGAAAGAAAGAAAGGAGGGAGGAAGGAGAAGGGAAGGAGAGGAGGGAAGATAGATAGGTAGGTAGGTAGGAAGGAAGGAACGGAGAGAGAGAGAGAGAAAGAAAGAAAGAGGGAGGGAGGAAGGAAGGAAAAAGAGAGATGAAGGAAGAAGGGAAGAGAAAGGAAGGAAGGAAGGAAGGAAGATAGGAAGGAAGGAAGGAAGGAAGGAAGGAAGGAAGGAAGGAAGGAAGGAAAGGAAGGAAAATGTCCAGACCTGTTCTCCCAATCCCAGGAACGCGTTTGAAGTACTTCTTCCTCCAAATCATAAATTACTCACAGGTGATATTTAGCTGACACGCAGAGTGATTGTTATTAAATACCACATCGTATGGCGGATGAGGTCATGTCTATTAAGACCTGTCATTCCCTTGGGGTTTTTTTTTTTTTTTAGTGATGGCCAACTCTTTGCCCTCCCCAAAAGTACCCAAGGTGGCTGAGGTGTCGTTACCTTTAATCAGCAGGAGCTGCTAATGAGGGAGGGTTGGAGCAAAATGGCTTTTTTTCCAAGGCTGCTCAAGAGGTTTCGCTACTAAGGAGGAGTGTCGCCACTTTGCTACTCATTAAGTGATTCTGCTGAGGCATCAAAAGGGCTGTTTGGCACCTCAAGGTTTGAGTCTAGATGTAAAGGGAAGAAGGAATAACCTTGAGGGACTGGAGGAAGAGCTGCCACCAAGACAAGGCACAGAGAAAAGAAATCTTGAGTCTGGGACAGAAATATGACTTACAACAATTCATTTAGTGACCATTCAACATTACTGGGATTGGATTGGATTGGATTGGATAAAATATAGATATATATAGATATGTACAGGTAGTTCTCAATTTACGACCACAATTGAGCCCAAAACTCTTGTTGCTAAATGAGACAGTTGTGAAGTGAGTTTATCTATTTAGATTGGATTGGATTGGATTGGATTGGATTGGATTGGATTGGATTACAGTAGATTAGATAAGATATATATAGATATGTACAGGTAGTTCTCAATTTACGACCACAATTGAGCCCAAAACTCTTGTTGCTAAACGAGACAGTTGTGAAGTGAGTTTATCTATTTAGATTGGATTGGATTGGATTGGATTGGATTGGATTGGATTACAGTAGATTAGATAAGATATAGATATATATAGATATGTACAGGTAGTTCTCAATTTACGACCACAATTGAGCCCAAAACTCTTGTTGCTAAACGAGACAGTTGTGAAGTGAGTTTATCTATTTAGATTGGATTGGATTGGATTGGATTGGATTACAGTAGATTAGATAAGATATAGATATAGATATAGATATGTACAGGTAGTTCTCAATTTACGACCACAATTGAGCCCAAAACTCTTGTTGCTAAACGAGACAGTTGTGAAGTGAGTTTATCTATTTAGATTGGATTGGATTGGATTGGATTGGATAAGATTAGATTACATTAGATAAGATGTAGATATATATGGATATGTACAGGTAGTTCTCAATTTACGACCACAATTGAGCCCAAAACTCTTGTTGCTAAACGAGACAGTTGTGAAGTGAGTTTATCTATATAAATTAGATTAGATTAGATTAGATAAAATAGATAGATCGATAGAGGTAGATATTTCAGAATATATATAAATTAGAAGAGAGCTTTTATGCCCACGCAATCCAACGGCTGAGCCCCCCAACATTGCTATAAAGGGAGAGCGACATTCTCAAGGAATCCTAAAAATGAACGTTAGCCTTGTACCAGGACAAACGGAATTAAAAACAGGGCCCAAATGCACACCTGATTATCCGACGAAGCTGAGACGGGCCTGCAAATTATTTCATTCACACGTCCTAATAAAATGTGGGTGGGTGGGGGGAGGAAACTGGTCCCGTTTTCCCGAAGCCCACATGTCCCATTACATCAAGAATGAACCAGGCCAGGGGTTGTTGGTTTTTTTCCGCCAAACGATCTTTGAAAATAACCAGCTCACGCTGCACGCTGGTTTTGTTTTAAGGACCGTAAGAAATCATTACGGATTAAGAGTGAGTGGATGCTCTCACTGCAGCTGATGTTTATTCATTAATTTTATTTTATTTTTTTGGTCTGTCCTTTGCAGGTTTGGTGTTTCGTACTCTTTTTAGGGTTCGGGTTTTTCGAGATCGGTGTAAACGTCCTTAAAAGGGCAGAAAAAGACGGGGACGGCACCCCGTTTTGCTTAGGCAAGCACAAAGCAAGGCGGTTGGTGTGGGCACGCATGTGTGAGTGCACCAGATATGAACCTGTGTTCCTTGCCCGCCCCCCTCCTTCTCCACTGCGATGGGCCATATTTCTGATTTATGAATTCATTTCCTCACCGCTTGCTGTGCTTCGAGGGGACTTCGAGCTGCTTCCAGGTTGAAATAATTGCTAGCCATTAATTTGGTAGCGGTTCAGACGGGAGGGAGAGGCAATATTCGGAGGGGACATTTCAGGCTGGCGCATAAGAGGGATTGCAGAGATCAGAAAGAATGGGGAAGGGTCCCCGGCAAGGTTGGTTAGAACAAGGGGCAATCGATGGACTCCCCTTTGTTTCCGGCTGCTGGTTAGAAATATGTTTCTGTGCTTGAGTTCACCAAATACAGTAGTGGCCAAAATTGTGGAAACCTTTTGGGAAAAGTGTGTTTTTGAGGTTTGATGGCTAATAACACCACTTTTTTGGGGGGGGGGTTTCAAGATAATTCTATTCCACTGCTGGAATGGCCTGGGAATAATAGCCCAGACCTTAACCCAATTGAAAATCGATGGAGCCGACTAAAGAAACTTGTTAGTCAGAAGCGACCCAGCAATCAAACCCAGTTAATAGAAGCCATCCTTCAATCTTGGTTTGGCATGACAACAGCTGCAGAACTCAAAGACTTGGTTCACTCCATGGGAAGAGGTTGTAGGGCCGTCTTTCATGCTGAAGGTTTACCCAGCTAAGGATTAACTGACATGGTGATCATTTTTGTATATCTCGTTTTTTCTACGCGTTTCACTTTTCTTCTTTATACTATAACTGCTATTCTAATAGCAAATCCTTCATAAAAGTTATTGCATTACACTCTTGATTAAATTATCTTTCCATTGATACATAATTGTATGGTACTACCGTGTTTCCCCGAAAATAAGACCCTGTCTTATATTTTTTTGAACCCTGAAATAAGCACTTGGCCTTATTGCCATGTGCTCAAAAGCCCGATTAGGTTTATTATCAGGGGAGGTCTTATTTTGGGGGAAACAGGGTACTCCCAAAAAAAAAAAAAAGGTGGTGTTATTAGCTAGCTTTAGAAAATACGCTTTTCCCAAAAGGTTTCCACACTTTTGGCCACTGCTGTATGTAAACAGGTAGTCCTTGACTTATGACCACAATTGAACCCAAAATTTCTCTTGTTAAGTGAGATGTTTGTTAAGTAAGTTTCGCCCTGTTTTACGACATTTCTTGCCACGGTTGCCTTCTCTAAGCCATTTACCGAGTCACCGTATTGCCCCCAACAATCTGCATCCTCATTTTACCCACCTCGGAAGGATGGGAAGGCTGAGTCAACCTTGAGCTGGTCAGGATCGAACTGCTGACAATGTGAGCAGAGTTCACCTGCAATACTGCATTCTAACCACTGTGCCACCCTGGCTCCAAAATGGGCATTCATGTCACCGCGGAATCCAGCAAATGAGCTGGTTGCCAAGTGGCCCAAAAGGTGATCACTTGAACTCAGAGGTGGCCACCGACGCTTCAAAATTGAGCTGTAAATCGAGGACTACCTGTACTAGAACCCGTGGCCAGAACTAAAGGTGTCCACTTCACTCGGGGGCTATTCTGGCCACGTTCTGAAATGCGTTTCTGTTGGTTTTATCTTTTGGGCTCGGGTAAAAATCTCTGTGGCAGATTGGCTTCCGAAAATAACTCCAATCCAATGACTCGAATCAAATGTCTCTAGAAAGGAAAATAACTCTGAATAGGAATTGCTCTTCCCAGGATGCAAAGAGGAAGAACAGAGGCCAGGAAGGGGCTGCGTCATCTCTGCATTCCTCTTACAAATCGTTGACTTACTGCCAGGGTTCCAAGGAAGACCCCCAACGAAAGAAAACTCCGAGGCTTGAGGTTCTTCAAAGTTCCCTTTTATTAGGGATGTCATATTGCCACATCTGGGAAAAACCCGAATCTGAAAGTTTCCAGGTTTTCCCTGCCCAAAGGAAAGCCCAAGTCCCTGCCCAGCACCCACAAGTCCATGACGTAGTCCAACCCAAGCACCATCCCAACTGGAGATGCCTCCCAGTTTCACCTTTCCAGGGGCAGGGCAAGATGTCCTTGACTCTCTGAGAAAGGAATGTTATCAGGGCTGGGCTGCTGAGGGTTCGTAGGGGTTCGGGAGAACCTCTAGCTAAGATTCTGTGCAGTTCGGAGAACCCCCAAATCCCACTCCTGGCTGGCCCCGCCCACACCTCCCTACCCCTCCCCAGTCCCCAAGCAGCCTGTTTTGGATGCAGGTAAGTGCAGAGTGTGCTCGGAGGCTCGGGGAGGGTGAAAAACGGGCTTACCGGAAGTTCAGGAAGGCTGGAAATGGGCCCGTTTCCGGCCTCCGGAGGGACTCCAGAGCCTGGGGAGGCCGTTTTCGCCCTCCCGGAAGCTTGAGGAAAGCCTCTGGAGCCTGGGGAGGGCAAAAACACCCCTCCACTGTGGTACAGGAGGCCAACTAGGCAACGTCCACCATGGCTATGCCCACCCAGCAACTGGGCAGAGAACCCCTTGCTAACATTTTTGAAGCCCACCCCTGTCCCCAAAATCTATTGGGGCTTCCCATTTGTTGGAGGAGCCCAGCGGGCTTCCCTGGTCTCATCTTTTCACGTAGTCCTCTACATCAGTTTTCATTTTCCCTTTTTGGCAACATTTGCAAATATGGCAGGTCTGAAGATCCAACGAAAAAGAGGCCCAACGCTTACGACCATTTGTTTAGTGACCGTTCCAAGTTGCAACGGCACTGAAAAAGTGACTGAGGACCGCTTTTCACACTTAACAACCTGTCAGCGTTCCAAATTATGTTCTCCTCCAGCGCTGACATGAATGAAAGAAGGGAGAAGCTTTGCTTTAATGCCGAGATGAACTTTTACCTAGTTCCCTGCTCTTTAGTAGATAGCGTTACCTGAGTGACAGAGGGAGGGGGGAAATCCCCGTGAAAAGAAAGTGCTTGGGACGAAGAGAGGGATCTGCACGATGGCCAATGAGACATTGGGGTGGAAGAACGGAACGGAACGGAACGGGAGGGTTTTGGAAGGAGGGGCCAGTTTTGGCTGCACAAAGAGTTCAGGGATGTCGTTCTCCTATTCTTAAATAAAAAAAAAAGATTCATTAGAGACCTTGCGTTTGAGAATGAAGTTTATTTAAGATAGCAACAAAACCTGACACAACCATTGCAGCGTCCCCGTGATCACGTGATCAAAATCTGGCTGATTTTTGCAACGGGTTCATATTTATGACGGTCGCTAGTGTCTTGGGGTCATGTGATCCGCTTCTGACAAGCAACATCAGTGGGGAAGGCAGCCTTACTTAACAACCGCGTTAAACAATTGAGGTTTGCTTAACAGAAAGCGATTCGAGAAAATGGGGCAAAACTCATGCTAACAATGGTCCCACAAACAGAAATTTGGGGCTCAATGTGGGAACACTCCAAACTTAACAGCCATAATAAGAAAGAGGGGGAAAACTTCTGTACCATGGACGTTGCAGAAGAGAAGAGGAAAAAAAAATGGAGAAGATACAGTGATGGAAGTCAAGTTTTTTTACTACCGGTTCTGAGGGCGTGGCTTGGCTTGGTGGGTGTGGCTTGGTGGGCGTGGCAGGGGAAGGATACTGCAAAATCTCCATTCCCTCCACACTCTAGGGGAAGGATATTGTAAAATCCCCATTCCCACCCTACTCCAGGGAAAGGATACTGCAAAATCCCCATTCCCTCCCCACTCCAGGGGAAGGATACTGCAAAATCTCAATTCCCACCCCACTCCAGGGAGAAGGATATTGCAAAATCTCCATTCCCACCCCACTCCAGAGGAAGGATACTGCAAAATCCCAATTTCCTCCCCGCTCCAGGGGAAGGATACTGCAAAATCTCCATTCCCATTCCAGAATTTCTTCTACCGGTTTTCCAGAACCTGTCAGAACCTGCTGTATTTCACCCCTGAGAAGATATAAAAATACAAAGAGCTTCAAATAGAAGTAGAACAACGGAGGCAAAAGAAAGCGAAAATGGTCCCAATAGTAATAGGCGATCACAATTGTGGTCGTAAATTGAGGATTGCCAGTCCTTTCTACTTTGAAAACACAAAGCACAAGACTAACCAAAAAGGAAGCTCATTTTGACTCTGGTCTTTCCAGGTGATGAAACCATTCGCTGTCAGAACGGGGTCCTACCAAGCAAATGGAGACTATTTTTGAAAAAAAAAAAAAGATTTATTTATTTTTTGGGTGTCTGTTTACAATCCATGAAGAAGAAAATATCAGATGTAGAAAAACAGAGATCGGAGCAACGGTGGGAATTCAGCGCGTTGCACTCTTCAAAGTTGATTCATCTTCAAAGTATGGATTCAATTTGATTTCGCCTTCAAAGCTGCCCTGTTCCTCCTTTCCTTTCCTTTGCTGTTATTTTCCCATCTCTCATACCAAGGTTTTCCTTGATGTTATATCATTTTTGGCGTCTCTGTCAGTGGTGAAATGTAAATTTTGCTACTACCAGTTCTGTGGGCGTGGCGGTAATATGACTGAGTGGACGTGGCCAACTTTTTTTTTTTTTTACTTTTAAAACCATTTTTCTACAATATCTTCGGCTGATGGATGGATGGATGGATAGATAGATAAATAGATAGATGGAGATTGATGGATGGATGGATGGATGGATAGATAGATAGATAGATAGATAGATAGATAGATAGATAGATAGACAGACAGACAGATAGAATAATGAGATGGATCAATGGATAGGTAGGTAGGTACTGGTAGGTAGGTAGGTATGATAATGAAATGGATGGATGGATGGATAGGTAGGTAAGTAGGTAGGTAGGTACCGGTAGGTAGGTATGATACTGACATACTGGATACTGGATGGATGGGTAGGGAGGTACCGGCAGGCAGGCAGGCAGGCAGGCAGATAGGTAGGTAGGTAGGTAGGTAGGTAGGTAGGTTGGTAGGTAGGTAGATAGATAGATATGATAATGAGATGAATGGATGGATGGATGGATGGATGGATGGATGGGTGGGTGGGTGGATGGATGGATGGATGGATGGGTAGGCAGGCAGGCAGGCAGACAGACAGATAGATATGATAATGAGATGGATGGATGGATGGATGGATGGATGGATGGATAGGTAGGTAGGTAGGTAAGTAGGTAGGATAATGAGGTAGATTGTTGGATGGATGGAAGGATGGATGGAGAGAGAAAGAGAGACAGAGAGAGATTAAGGTCCTAGAATGAATGCAGAGAAGAGCAACAAAGGTGATAAGAGGTCCAAAGGTTAAATCTTACAATGAATGGCTAAGGAAATGTGGTATGTTTAGCTCAATGAACAGGAGATGGAGAGGAGACATGATACCCAC
Organism: Arizona elegans; assembly: GCA_022577455.1. Taxonomy (NCBI): domain Eukaryota; kingdom Metazoa; phylum Chordata; class Lepidosauria; order Squamata; family Colubridae; genus Arizona; species Arizona elegans. The sequence continues at coordinate 10,010,726 of JAKOOJ010000026.1, read as the reverse complement.
CATCCAAGGCTTTTAAGAAGAGATTGATAACCATTTGTCGGGAATGGTATCGGTTTGCGGCTTGAACCAGAGGTTGGACTAGAAGACCTCCAAGGTCCCTTTCAACTCTCTTCTTTTGTTCTCTCCTGGTGTAGGTTTCTTAGACGCTTCAGGTTTTCCTACAACTAAGGAGGAATTGCCTGACAGTGAGAACAATTAATCAAAGGGATAGAAGTTATGGGATGCTCCATCACTGGAGGGTGTCAGCACTTCAAGCTGCATTTACTCTAGTGCTGACATAAGAAGGAGAATTGGAGGCGTCTGGAAAGGGACATTTGACTTTTCACCTACTTATTTTCCCTGGAGATAATATTCCCTAGGAGATGGGATGGGAGGGGGGAAATTCCTTTGAGCTGGAGCAGTAGATTAGGGGTAGAATGACTTGGAAGATGGCCAATGAGTGCAGGGGAGCGGGGAACGGAAAGGGAGGGTTTTGGGTCTGGAAGTCAGTGTTGGCTTCGATGGAGTCGGAGTTAGAATGTCGTGCTTAATAAATAGGAGTTTTTCTTCAAAGACTTTGTTTGAAATGCAATTTATTTGAGACGACCTCGAAACCTGACAGAGGGTTGTTTTTTTTTAAAAAAAAAAAAAAAATTGCCCGGAAAAGTATACAGTCTCTTGCTCAAGCAGGGGGTTGGACTAGAAGGCCTTCAAGGTCCCTTCCTATCTTATGATTCTATGGTTCTATTCTTGCTTTCTCCCCCTCCCCAGTTTCTTTTTCTGCCCTTTTTAATTCTGAAGCATTGAAGCATTTTACGTATAAATGAGATTTCTTGATTTTTTTTTCCCACTCTCTTTCCAATTAAATAGATGAAGTTGGTTCGGTGTATTTCTTTGAATAAAAAAAAAACCCCGACAACTCAAGAGCACGAGGAAGAGAGTTGTCTCCGCATACCTTCCTTTCTGGTGAAAAATAAGCATTTCGAAGAGACTCTTTTATAATTAAATCTGTTTTCCAACAATTACTTTGCAAAAACCCTTCTCTGACCGCTTCCAGCCACCGAGTCCTTCCGGTGATTTCCTGCATCTTAAATTATGTCAACTCGGCAGTTTCAATAATAACTCAACTACCTTTCATTCCGTTTTGAAAAATAAATATTTGGGGGAGGCCATTTGCCCGTTTGCAACTGAAATGAGTCTGGGTTTTTTTCATCGCTGCTGAGCTGGAATGGGATTTATTGATTAAAAAGAAGGTTTCTGGGAAAGGAGTGGTACCCTACAGCACAGCTCTAATTCACATGCAAAGATTTTGGAACATCTTTTTCTTGGTTATAGTTCGAAAAGGGAAACTTATTTTGTAATAGAACAGAACAGAACAGAGTAGAGTAGAATAGAGTAGAATAGAGTAGAATAGAAGAATAGAGTAGTGTAGGGTAGAGTAGAATAGAATAGAATAGAATAGAATAAGAGTAGAGTAGAATAGAATAGAATAGAACAGAACAGAGTAGAATAGAGTAGAGTAGAATAGAGTAGAATAGAAGAATAGAATAGAGTAGAGTAGAGTAGAGTAGAGTAGAGTACAGTAGAGTAGAATAGAATAGAATAGAATATAGAATAGAATAGAAGAATAGAAAAGAAGAGTAGAGTAGAGTAGAATAGAAAGAATAGAATAGAATAGAAGAATAGAAGAGTAGAGTAGAGTAGAGTAGAGTAGAATAGAATTAATGGGAGGAGATGGGTGATAGGAACGATGAGAAGATTAATAGTAATGCAGACTTAGTAATAGTAAATAGTTTGACAGTGTTGAGGGAATTATTTGTTTAGCAGAGTGATGGTGTTCGGAGAAAAACTGTCCTTGTATCTAGTTGTTCTGGTGTGCAGTGCTCTAAAGTGTCGTTTTGAGGGTAGGAGTTGAAACAGTTGATGTCCAGGATGCGAGGGGTCTGTCAATATTTTCCCAGCCCTCTTTTTGACTCATGCAGTATGCAGGTCCTCCATGGAAGGCAGGTTGGTAGCCATTGTTTTTTCTGCAGTTCTAATTATCCTCTGAAGTCTCTGTCTGTCTTGTTGGGTTGCGGAGCCAAACCAGACAGTTATAGAGATGCAGATGACAGACTCAATCATTCCTCTGTAGAACTGGATCAGCAGCTCCTGGGGCAGATTGAGCTTTCTGAGTTGGTGCAAAAAAGTAAATTCTTTGTTGTACTTTTTTGACGACGTTTTTGATGTCAGGTGTCCATTTTAGATCGTGAGATACGGTACAACCTAGAAATGTGAAAGTCTCTGCTGTTGATACTGTGTTGTCTAGTATTGTAAGAGGTGGGAGTATGGGAGGGCTTCTCCTAAAGCCCACCACCATTTCTACGGTTTTGAGTGTGTTCAATTCGAGATTGTTCCGGTCGCACCACGAGGCTAGTTGTTCAACCTCCCGTCTGTATGCGGATCCATCATTGTCTCAAAAGAGATCGATCATTGTTGTGTCATCTGCAAACTTCAGTAGTTTAACAGATGGATCGTTAGAGATGCAGTCATTGGTATACGGAGAGAAGTGGGGAGAGCATGCAGCCTTGGGGGACCCCTGTGCTAATTGTACAGGTATCTGATGTGATTCTGCTTAGCTTCACCTGCTGCTTCCTTTCTGCTAGGAAGCTTACGATCCACTTACAAGAGATGGATCCACTTACAAGAGATTACAAGAGATCCACTTTTGCCAGAGATTGCGGACATTTTAAATTCTATCGGTGACCCTGGCGTTTTTGAGAATCCCGGATGAATAGGCTCCCAAAGACCACTAGGTCCGTGATGGCGAACCTGTGGCATGCAGAGCCCTCTCTGTGGGCATGTGCGCCATCACGCATGCGTGTATGTTCCCGGTTGGGCACTTGGTGCCGAAAAGGTTCGCCGTGACTGCATTAAGTCTTTCTCCGGAGAATCCTAAATTTTCCCACTGATTTGCACCCTACTATTTTCTTCCGATTCAGCCCATGTTCCCGTAACGGCCACCTGCCGCCCACTGTATATTTGTTGAGAAAAATCATGGCGCAGTGATTCGGAGTTTGTCACCGTTTCTGTTTTTAGCTCGCAAATGTGCTTTGGCACCTTCTTGTTTTGCCAGTGCTTCCTTGGCATGGCTGCGGGTGTTGACAGACTGAAAACATGTCTCCTTTGGTGTTTCCTTTCCTTGGTTCCTTCCTTCCTTCCTCCCCTCCCTCCCTCCCCTTTCTCTCTCTTATCCCTCTCTCCCTCCATCTCGCCTCCCATTCCTTCCTTCCTTCCTCTCTCTTTTTTTTCTCCTCTCTGTCCTCCCTTCCTCCTTCCCCTTTCTTCTTTTTTTCCCTTTCTTTCCTTCCCTCCTCCTTCCCTTTTCTTTCTCTCTCTCTCCCTTTCTCTTCCTTCCTCTCTTTTCTTTCTTTTTTCTTTCTCCCTTTCTGTCCTCCCTTCCTCCTTCCTCTTTCTTTCTTTGTTTCTTCCTTTCTCTCTCCTTCCCTTTTCTTTCTTTCCTTCTTTTTCTTTCTTTCTTTCCCTCTCTCTCCCTTTCTCTTCCTTCCTTCCTCTCTTTTCTTTCTTTTTTCTTTTCTTTCTCCCTTTCTGTCCTCCCTTCCTCCTTCCTCTTTCTTTCTTTCTCCCTTTCTCTCTCCTTCCCTTTTCTTTCTTTCCTTCTTTTTCTTTCTTTCCCTCTCTCTCCCTTTCTCTTCCTTCCTTCCTCTCTCTTTTCTTTCTTTTTTCTTTTCTTTATCCCTTTCTGTCCTTCCTTCCTCCTTCCTTCCTTCCTTTCTCTTTCTCTCTCTCTTTCTTTCTCCCTTTCTTTCTTTCTCCTTCCTTCCTCCTTCCCTTTTCTTTCTTTCTCTCTCCCTCTCTTCCTTCCTTCCTTCTTCCCTTTTCTTTCTTTCTCTTTTTCTTTCTCCCTTCCTCTTCCTTTCTTCCTTTCTTCCGTCTTTTCTCTTTTTTCTCTCTCTTTTCTTTTTGTTTCTCTCTCTCTCTCCCCCCCTCTTCCTTCCTTCCACCCCCCACCGTCTCTCCCTCCCTCCCTCCCTTCCATGTTCTCAACCTTCACAAGTTTAAGAGGTGTGGACTTCAACACCCAGAATTCCCCAACCAATGCGGAGTGGGGAGGAATTCCCACCTGTTAGGAAGCCTCATTCACCTAGCTAGGGGATTCTGGGAATCGAAATCCACACATCTTCAATTTGCCAAGCTTCACAAACACCACTTCTCAACAATCCAGCCAAGTCTGTTTAATAAGAACAGATCTCTCTGGACCTTCTCCAGGCCCAGAATATCCTCACGCTGTTTCAGGCATCACAAGGCTGGCATTTGCGGCCCCCAAAAGAGACACAAGGCAAGAACCATCGGCTTTCCTATTTTGCACTCAAGAGAGCTTGGCCGATGACGCAGGTCTCGGCTGCAGCCCAGTGAAATGAATGGGCTTTGGAAATTAGCCAGTCTGGGAAAACGAATTGGCACTTGCGGCTCTCTTGCTGTACCTTGGAAGGTAATGAAGCAAAAGAAACACAGGTGTTTTAAGAGGAGAAGTGGGTGGGGGAGGAGAGGGAAAAACCCCAGGTACCTACGGCGTAATTAGAAAAAAAAAAATCTCCCTCGATGCATCACAATGGCATGCCAATCACTAACTGTCCCACTGTTTCTCCTTGCTTCAGTAAACAGAGGCTACAGCTAAGCAAAGGAAGCCTTCCTGCCTGTGAATTATTTGCAGTGCAAGAACCAGCTCAGAACGGCAATTAATATTTACTCGACTGAGCCATCAAAATTCTGCCTGCTGTTTCGGCTCCTACGGAGATGGGCTTGAGGGGTCCCTGGTGCTCTCTACGCTTGCTAGTTTGCTTGCAGAGACGTTTCATTACCTAACTAAGCAACATCATCAGGGCTGGAAGGGAGGAGGAGGAGGAGGAGGAGGAGGAGGAGGAGGAGGAGGAGGACTGTAGGGTCCTTGGTGCTCTCTGATCTTGTTTTCTTGCAGATGTTTCTGGCTGACTTGCTGTCTTACTGTATCTCCGGTGTTTTTTTTTTTACAATTTTCTTCTTTGTGTTTTTGTCGATGGCTCAGAAACAGTTTTCCTTAGAGGGTGATCCCCAAATTCTTAAATATGAAAAGAATGCAATTTTTTAAAAAAAGCCCCGTGGCCCGAGTGAAGGAACTGGGACGAGGAAAGGAAATTGAGATGTCTCTGCAGGCATTTAGAATTGGATACGATTCCACCGGGGATAACAAGTTGGTTCGCCGGAGATTTTAAACGAGGGTCTTTGCTTCTCAGATTTTAAATTAAGCTCTAGGGTGGTTCCATATTTAAGGGCTTTTACTCTTTTGCTCTCCCTTTTTGCATTAGAATAGAATATCTGAGTTGGAAGGGACCTTGGAGGTCTTCTAGACCAACCCCCTGCGTAGGCAGGAGACCCTACATTACTTCAGACAAAATGGTTATCCAACCTCTTCTTAAAAACTTTCAGTGTTGGAGCATTCACAACTTCTGGAGGCAAGTCGTTCCACTGGTTAATTGTTCTCACCATCAGGAAATTTCTCCTTAGTTCTAAGTTGCTTCTCTCCTTGATGAGTTTCCACCCCTTGCTTCTTGTCCTGCCTTCAGGTGCTTTGGAAAATAAATGGATCCCCTTTTCTTTGTGGTAGCCCCTGAGATATCGGTGCTATCATGTCATCCCTAGTCCTTCTTGTCATTAAACTAGACCGTTCATCATATGTTTTAGCCTCCAGTCACCTAATTATCTTGGTTGCTCTTTTCTGTGCTCCTTCCAGAGTCTCTATATCTTTTTAAAATCATGGCGACCAAAACTGGATGCAATATTCCAAGTGTGGCCTTAAAAAGGTAAAGGTAAGGGTTCCCCTAGCACATCTGTGCTAGTCGTTCCCGACTCTAGGGGGTGGTGCTCATCTCCGTTTCAAAGCCGAAGAGCCAGCACTGTCCAAAGACGTCTCCGTGGTCACGTGGCCGGCATGACTCAACACCAAAGGCGCACGGAACGCTGTTCCCTTCCCACCATAGATGGTCCCTATTTTTCTACTTGCATTTGTTTTTATGTGCTTTCGAACTGCTTGGTTGGCAGAAGCTGGGACAAGTCATGAGAGCTCATCCCGTTACGCGGCACTAGGGATTCGAACCGCTGAACTGCCAACCTTTCAATCAACAAGTCTTAGCCACTGAGCCACCGCGTCCCTTAAGTGTGTCCTTACCAAGGCATTATAAAGTGGTATTAACACTTCACGTGATCTTGATTCTATCCCTCTGTTGATGCAGCCTAGAACTGTGTTGGCTTTTTGGGGGCAGCTGCTGCACACGGCTGGCTCAATATTTAAATGGTTATCCACCAGGACTCCCAAGATTCCTCTCTCAGTTGCATTGAGGGAATCTCAACTACCGTATTTTTTGGAGTATAAGACGCACCTGAGTATAAGACACACCTACCTTTTTTGGTGAGGAAAAGAAGAAAAAGAAATCTCCCTCTGCCTCTGCCTTTGAGTAATTTTGCCTTGTTGCAGCAAACAGCAAACAGCCTGCTTTATTTTCAGTTTCGTTTTCAGCATAGCGTGATTAGCACAAGGGGAAAAAAAAAATCTGCTCCAGCAATTTACCTCTTTGCAACAAGCAGCAGAGCCCTGCACAAAACTGCTGAGAGCAAATCAGCTGAGACTCGGGAGGCCGATCCAATCAACTTGTGCTAATTAGGCTGTGCTGAAGCTGAAACGAGCTGTTTCTTCTTGCTGCTTGCTGCAAAGAGGTAAACTGCTGGGAGGCAGAGGCTAAAGGGTGGGTTGGTGGGGCTACATTCGGTGTATAAGACGCACCTAAATTTTCACCCCCTTTTAGGGGGGAAAAAGGTGCTTCTTATACTCCGAAAAATATGGTAATTCTCTACATTGCTGATCACAATTTTGAAGATGCCAGTGTCTCACTTTACGTAAATGTTACCGCAAAAAGAGGACAATAGGGATATGGTGAGGAGGGGGAGAAATGTCACAATTGCCATGCAAACACAAGCTTTGCCCCCTGGTTACCAAAAACAGGTTGTCCTCAACTTACGACCACAATTGAGCCCAAATGTCCCCTTGCTAAGCGAGACCATCGTTAAGTGAAAATTATGCCCCTCGTTTTACAACTTTTCTTGCTATTGTTAGTCCAGGGAATCACTGCCAGTTGTGAAGTTAGGGACACGGTTGTTAAGTGAATCTGGCTTCCCCATTGACGTTGTCCGTTGCAAAAAGGAGATTGCATGGCACATACACACACCCCGGGCCTCTGCAACCGTCATAAAGATGAGTCATGTCAGAAGGTCGCAAAAGGAGATCATATGACCCTGGGACACAGCAACGGTCGTAAGTATGAACCAGCGTTCGAATTTGGATCACATGGTCACAAAGATGCTAGAACGGACCTAATTGATATATAAAGAGATATAAGTCGTTCTATCTCCCTCGGAATATAATGTAGATATAGCATATTGAAAATTTAGTTGTCAAGATATTACTTGTAGATATGTTTGTTATTTGTTATGTTGTCTTGTATGTTATTTATATAGTGTGTTGCTGTTTTTTTTGTTTTTTAATGAAAAATGTAAATAAAGATTATTAAAAAAAAACAAAGATGCTAGAATGGCTGTGTTGTGGCCCGTACGCGGCTTGTGCGGCTGGTGGCTGATTCGGATAGCAAGGAGGCTGGTGTGGTGCTGCACTAGCAGCCTGTGCAGCTGGCACTCGAGTCGGACAGTGAGGAGGCTGGAGAAGATGTGGTGCCAGAGGCAGGGATTCAGCCAGGGCCTTCAAAACCTCCAGAAGCTCCCTTAAGTGAAGAGGATGAAGAGGAGGAGCCTCTTCTCGATGCACGGGCGCACAGAGCTGCCAAAAGGCAGGAGTGGCTCCTCAGGAGGAGGTCTCCTCGAGAGTAAGGCTTGGGGCTAATTGGCCACTCCCTTAGCCTATTTAAGGAGGAACACTGACTGAAGCAAGCTGTAGGGAACAACTTTAGTTCACTCTACTTCGCGTCTGGATTCTCTGCAAATTGCTTCTGGGCTTTCTGCCAACCTTAGTAAGATTGTGATTACTTTATCTTTGGTTTCTTGTAGGCTGTTAAGAAAGTTTATTAACAGCTCTTGTTTTGAAAAAGACTGAATTATTTTAGTAAATTAAGTTTTGTACAAACTTTGTGTGTGCTGTGTTCTTTGGGATCCGTAGCTGGGGCAGAACAGGCTGCGAGTGTGAAAACTGGTCATAGGTCACTTCTTTCTGGGCCGTTGTAACTTTGAACGGTCACTAAATGAGTAGTTATAAGTCAAGGACTACCTGTAGGTGGGCATTTTAAGAATGTAAATGCAATATTCGTAAAGGTGGAGAGATGTCGGGGTGGAGAAATGTGTTCATAATATTCTGTGAGGACTATTCTGTTTTTGTTTTTATTTTCGATTCCTCAAAACAGCTTCCTCAGTAAATCTAAAGTCATTTGTTGTTGTTGTTTTTCCTACTAGTGTCTCGTATTTGCTACTGTGCCTTTAGCATAGATAACATTTTGCATCAGGTTTGTACTCGCAGGATGGAATGGCCTTTTAATAAACATGAAAGTAAACACATCCTATGTGAAATGTGTTTTTTTTTTTTTTCCCCTGCACTGGGAGAGAAAGAAAATAACTATTTTGGCAGGGCGAAGCGTCAAACTTCGGTTTATTTTGAAAACATTTTGTCGTTTTTTGAAACCTCGGACTGGATAGATTCCAATTCTACAGAGCCATTTCAGGGGGCAGAGTGCTTTTTGTTTGCCAAAAAGGAAAAAAAAAAAAGACAATTCAGATCTAAAAATATTTCAGATGTTTCAAAGCTGAACTGAAAACGGTTAACGGTTTAGGCAGTGAGAGGGAAAAAAAACAGCTTATTATTACAATGTAAAACAAATCAATATCAAATAATCCATTTTTTCCCCTCTTTCTTTAAAAAAATAATGAATCCATACCCTTTGTGGTACTTTTCCCTTCTTCTTTGAATATCTTTTTAAAAACGCGGTTACTTTTTTCACCTCCCACCGCTCTGTCTTAACTTTGAGAAGTTTAAAACAAACATAAAATTTGCATATAGACAGTCCCCCACTTACAACCAGCAGCAATTCGCTTAATAACCGTGGTAGAAAAAGTCATAATAGTGGGAAGACTTGCTTAACAACCGTCCTGCTTAGTCACCAAAATTCTGATCCTAATAATAGTTGTAGGTCAAGGATTTACCTACACTGGGTTCAAGAAATATTCCATTTTTGAAAAAAAAATGTCCCCCCCCCAAGTAAAAGGAAGGAAGGAAGGAAGGAAGGAAGGAAGGAAGGAAAAAGAGGGAGGAGGAAGGGAGGGAGGGGGAGGGAGAGAGGAAGGAAAAAGAAGGGGAAGGAAGGAAAGGGAGGGAGGGAGGGAGGGAGGAAGAAGGAAGGAAGGAAGGAAAAGAAAGGAAGGAGGGAGGGAGGGAGGGAGAGAGAGAGAAAGAAAGAAAGAAAGAAAGAAAGAAAGAAAGAAAGAAAGAAAGAAAGAAAGAAAGAAAGAAAGAAAAGGGAAGGGAAGGGAGAGAGGGACAAAGAAAGGAAGCAAAAGAAAAGAAAAGAGAAAGGGAATCTCTCTCCCTTTGGCATAGATTTCATAATATTTTACAACTGAAGACACTTTTATGTGCAACTTGATTTACGGTGCTCAAATCAACATGTGCTAAATGGAAGTGATTGATATCAATTTAATTTTGTTTTAGTGTTACAGCATAACCGGCAATTAATCTGTTGGATGGGTGCACTTTACTGTTTCACTTTTGTTTCTTTTCGTTGCTTTTTTTGCATTTTTAAAAAAATGATTCACTTCTAACAACTGTGGTGACAAAGGTGGTAAAATGGGGCAAAACTCACTGATCAAATGTCTCACTTAGCAACAGAAAGAAATTTGAGGATCAGTTATGGTTGTGAGTCAAGGACTACCTTTATTGGGCAATCCACCACGTCAGTTCTGCATGGAATCACTGGGCATATTAAAACAGGAGGGGAAATCACCCCCGATGTTGTTATTTATACCCTGCTTTTATTATTTTAAGTCAATATGTTACAACAACAACCCTGTGAAGTGGGTTAAGAAAGAGGGACTGGCCCAAAGTCACCCAGCTGGCTTTCATGACTAAAGTGGGACTAGAACTCACTGTCTCCTGGTGATTGGTCCAAAGTCACCCAGTTGGTTTCCATGATTAAGGCGGAACTAGAACTCACAGTCTCCTAGTGATTGGTCCAAAGTCAGCCAGCTGACTTTCATAACTAAGGTGGGACTAGAACTCAGTCTCCTAGTGATTGTTCCAAAGTTACCCAGCCGTCTTTCATATCTAAGGTGGGACTAGAACTCACAGTCTCCTGGTGATTGTTCCAAAGTTACCCAGACAGCTTTCATATCTAAGGTGGGACTTGAACTCACAGTCTCCTAGTGATTGGTCCAAAGTCACCCAGCTGGCTTTCATAACTAAGGAAGGACTAGAACTCACAGTCTCCTGGTGATTGTTCCAAAGTTACCCAGGTGGCTTTCATATCTAAGGTGGGACTAGAACTCACAGTCTCCTGGTGATTGTTCCAAAGTTACCCAGCCTGCTTTCATATCCAAGGTGGGACTTGAACTCACAGTCCCCTAGTGATTGGTCCAAAGTCACCCAGCTGGCTTTCCGTTTCTAGCCTGGTGCCTTAACCACTAGACCAAACTGGCTCCCAGTCGACTCTTTTGACGAGAAAGAAACAAATGGAGAACACACAATAGACAAAGTCCTGCAAATCAGAGAGAAAGACAGGAAAACTGGCCACGTTGGAACAGATTGGCTGAAACAGAGCAGAGGCCCAATTTATATGCACATCTATTTAAATGTGTCTTCTCGTAAAGAAAAATCGCTCAGGGCACAGAGGTGCCAAGGTGACAGAACTGGAGTTTTGCTACAGGCAGATTTCATCTCCCTTCAAGCTAGGACCAGAAGGAAGCAGATATTCCTCCTGGTCACGATATTCGAGTTAAAAGCTGGGAGGAAGGTATAACACACAACCTTGCTCTGCTGTAATCTATCATCTATCTATCTATCTATCTATCTATCTATCTATCTATCTATCTATCTATAAATGGCTGTGTATGTGTATGTTCCAGCATAACTCTGGAACGCCTCGAGCAATTTCAACCAAACTTGGTACACAGATGACTTACTGTCTGGAAAAAAATATTGTGGGGGTAAAGACACCCCTAACACCCCTCGGGTTGTGTATGTGTGTGTGTGTTCAAGCATAACTCTGGAACACCTGGGCCGCTGAAATGAAAAGGAATGAATTGTATCTATAGTGTCACATCACAGTACATTTGACAGTGATAGTGTGCATTTTGGATTCAAGTTCTGTTAAGATACAGCATGTGGTGCCTTAAAATGGCTTCTACTGTACAGCACAGTGGAGTTGCCATGGTAATGGCTTGACAGTACTCCACAAGGGGGCTCCCTCTGCTAAGGGGAATTGGTTCTTTAAAAAAAACACCCTAGGCCAGTGATGGCTAATCTTTTTGCCATCGTGTGCCAAAAGCAGGGGGAGCACGGTGGGGGGGTGTCATGCACACGTGTATCCACACCCATAATTCAATTCCCCCGTGCCCTGCCCCCCTGTGCATGCGCACACGACTCCTCGTTCTCCTCCCACTTTTGGCACGCAGCAGCAAAAAGGTTACCGGTGGGCCCAGTAGGCCAGTTTTGCGCCCTCCCCAGGCTCCAGAGGCTCTTTTGGAGCCTGAGGAGGGTGGAAAAGGTGTCTCCCACTCCCGGAGGCCCTCTGCAGGCCAGAAACAGCCCATTTCCTGATTTCCCGTGGGCCTAGAAGGCCCGAACATAAGTTGCCTGGCGCACGGATGCGTGCTGGAATTGAGCAAGGTCAACGCTCGCCTGCCCACAGATATGGCTCTGCATGCCACCTGTGGCACACGTGCCATAGGTTCACCATCATGGCCCTAGGCCCTCAGCGTCAAGTAAAGAGGGCAAGTTGTTGAGGGAGGTGCCTGCTAATGCAGATAATCACCTCAAAGGCAGGATTGGGATAAACAAATACCCGGGCAACGCCAGGTTATCAGTTAGTGCAGGAATAAAAGAAGAGAAACACGAGGAACATCAGTAGTAAAGAGACATCATTCATACTGTAGCCTAATCCACTTCCGTTAGGGATTTCAGATCCACCACAGTCAATAGATTAGACCAGGGAGAACCCAACCTAGACACACTTAAGGTTTGCATGACTGCACCAGTTTTTAGCCTTCTCTGCAAGCCTAAGTTATACAGTGGCACCAGAAACTGTCCAGTTGCCAAAAAAAAAAAAAAAACACCCTAGAAAAACACATTGCAATTCTTTAAACCAGACTTCTTTATTATTCCAGTTTTGGTCGCCGTGATGTAAACAAGATGTGGAGACTCTAGAAAGAGTGCAGAGAAGAGCAACAAAGAGGATTAGGGGACAGGAGGCTAAAACATAGGAAGAAGGTTGCAGGAACTGGGTATGTCTAGTTTAATGAAAAGAAGGACCAGGGGTGGCATGATAACAGTGTACCAATATCTGAGGAGCTGTCACAAAGAAGAGGGAGAAACTTCTCCAAAGCACCTGAGGGCAGGATAAGGAGCAACGGGTGGAAACTACTCAAGGAGAGAAGCAACCTAGAACTCAGGAGAATTTTCCAGACAGGGAGGACAATTAACCAATGGAACCGCTTGCTTTCAGAAGTTGTGGATGCTCCATCACTGGAGGTTTTTAAGAAGAGATGGGACAACCATTTGTCTGAAATGGTATAGGGTCTCCTGGCTGAGCAGGGGGTTGGACTGGAAGACCTCCGAGGTCCCTTCCAACTATTCTATTCTATTCTATTCTATTCTATTCTATTCTATTCTATTCTATTCTATTCTACTCTACTCTACTCTACTCTACTCTACTTTTTTTATCTTTTTTTTAATTATTATTTTTTTATTGAAAAGTTTTATAGGAAATACAAACATTTTCTCCCCCCCTTCCCCCCTCCCCCCTCCCTCCCCCCTTACCCTCCCACCCATCCTCCCCACCCTCACCCCAGACTTCCCAGAACAAGCACAGGGTATAGCATTTACAAACATAAAACTAAATTATGCTAACAAATTATTGACTTCAAATTCTCTCTAGGTCTTTAACTCCTTATAGCTCAAAACCCTATAAACATAAACTAAAGATTGAAAATGTTTCATTCATAAGCTAAATGAATCTTCTTCTTCTTCTTTTTTTTTTAATTTGATTTATATGCCGCCCTTCTCCGGAGACTCAGGGCGGCTTACAATGCGTTAAGCAATAGCCTTCATTCTTTTGTATATTTTATACAAAGTCAGCTTATTGCCGCCACAAACTGGGTTCTTAGTCTGATACTTATTTTGAATATAGTCGATCCATCTTCTCCATTCCGATATATATCTTTCGTTTGAATGGTCTTTAAGATATGATGAAATTTTTGCCATCTCTGCCAAATGCACGACTTTTAGTGTCCATTCCTCAATAATAGGTGGATCTTCCTTTTTCCAATACTGTGCCACCAGTAACCTGGCAGCTGTTATTAAATTCAAAACCAACTTACTCTACTCTACTCTACTCTACTCTACTCTACTCTACTCTACTCTACTCTTCCATTCCCATTCTATTCTCACCTATAGATGGAATCTTGCCAAATTCAAGCATGTTAACATCCCAGTAAAGCATATACTGTGGTGAACAATTACGGAGGAGCTGTCTTCACCCTCTTTCTCTCACACCAACTCTCTAAGCTGTGTTGTCTCTTAAGTCTTCTGGAGGATCCAGACTACATGCCTTCAGAAATATGCAGTCTTGATGTGTCCTAGTGATGCCCTCAAGATAGTAGAGTTATCTGTATCATCAGCATCTTGCCCTTCCCTTCTCCTCCCCCAACTTAAAATATTTCCCAACCTTGTCTTGGCTGTGTTGAGAATGAAGGCTCTGCTGTGTTGGTTTTTTTCAAGTTGTCTATCCAAAGTTATATTTTCAAAACCCAGCTTCACTGCAGAACCTTCTCCCCCTTAACGTAATAGAATAGAATGATAGAACAACAGAGTTGGCAGGGACCTTGGAGGTCTTCTAGTCCAACCCTCTGCTTAGGCAGGATACCCTACACCACTTCAGACAAATGGTTATCCAATATCTTCTTAAAAACTTCCAGTGTTGGAACATTCACAAGTTTTGGAGGCAAGTTGTTCCACTGATTAATTGTTCTCACTGTCAGGAAATTTCTCCTTAGTTCTAGGTTGCTTCTCTCCTTGATGAGTTCCCACCCATTGCTTCTTGTCCTGCCTTCAGGTGCTTTGGAGAATAGCTTGACTCCCTCTTCTTTGTGGCAGCCCCTGAGATATTGCAACACTGCTATCATCTCACCCCTAGTCAGTGGTGAAATCCATTTTTTTTTACTACCGGTTCTATGGGTGTGGCTTGGTGGGCGTGGCAGGGGAAGGATACTGCAAAATCTCCATTCCCACCCCACTCCTGGGGGAAGGATATTGCAAAATCTCCATTCCCACCCCACTCTGGGGCCAGCTAGAGGTGGCATTAGCCAGTTCTCCAAACTACTCAAAATTTCTGCTACCGGTTCTCCAGAACCTGTCAGAACCTGCTGGATTTCACCCCTGCCCCTAGTCCTTCTTTTCATCAAACTATATACCCTGTTCCTGCAACCGTTCTTCATATGTTTTAGCCACCAGTCCCCTAATCATCTTTGTTGCTCTTCTCTGCACTCTTTCTAGAGTCTCCACATCTTTTTGACATTGTGGCGACCAAACCTTCAACGTTCAGAGTTCCTTCTCCCGTGGGCTTGGAACTCCTGCGAATCCTGAAGAAATATTTTCCAAATTGTGTGTTTTATTTTCCCCCAAGGTCAGTTGGACAATTGCAAAAGAAAAAAAAAATGTTTCCAAACTTCGATGCAGAACCTTCTCTGTCCTTTATTGGGGGCATATTACACCCGCTGCAGCCTGATTTATGGCAAATTGAGAAATAGATGTGGGCAGAAACAATTTCAGGGGCCCCCATACTGTTTCCCTGTAGTGGTGTTTTGTTTTGATTTTTCCTCCTGCCTACCTGGAGTGCTGGAATCAGTATCTTAAAAAACTCAGAACAATGAGCAGGGCAATTCTGCTCGTCGAAGCATATTTGATGTTTTAGTTACCCCACTACCAGTTTCTCTTTTCTCGCAACTGGTATGATTGTCATGGCAATTGCTCGCTTCCAAGCTGTGTTGAGCCAAGGGAAAATGGGTAGAAGCACCTACAGGGCTGTTTTGAAAGCTTTTTGTGGGGAGACAAAAAAAAAATAAGAATGAGACCTTTATGAGCAATCATTGGCACAAGAGGAAACTTTTTCTAAAGCAGTTTATGTCTTTACAGTCTAATCTTTTGTGCTTTAAATCCAGGTAGCATGCAAGCCAGAGGAAACATTTATTAATGCTCATTTTTTCCCCCCCCCCAAAAATCTTGTATACGGAACTGAAGGTTTTGGAACAACGGTAAAACATGTACCCAGCCAAGACAAGCTCTTATAGTCAATTCTCAGCATCCCTGGGTGATTGCAGATGAGAAAAAAATAATAATAACGTTGTAAAACCTATGTCACTCGTATCGACGGAACAAGTCTGAATACTTACTCTGGTATAGCAGCAAATAGTTTCACTGTGGTTGTATGAAATCTATATTTTTTTTATAACCCAGGATTCCACAGGAGTGAGAAAAATAGGTATTGACAAGTGACATTTTTTCTCTAGGAAAAAAAATCGCGAGAAAAATCCAAGGATTTTCAGCCATGTGTTTTGTCTCTTATGGTCTCTTGGGCACCTGGTCAGAGGTGGGTTTCAGCAGGTTCTGACCAGTTCTGGAGAACCGGTAGTGGAAATTTTGAGTAGTTTGGAGAACCGGTAAATACCACCTCTGGCTGGCCCCGCCCCCATCTATTCTCTGGCTCCCGAGTCCCAGCTGATCAGGAGGAAATGGAGATTTTGAAGTATCCTTCCCCCGAAGTGGAGAGGGAATGGAGATTTTACAGTATCCTTCCCCTGAAGTGTGGAGGGAATGGAGAGGTTGTAGGGGGAAAAAATGCCTTTAAAAGCCTCTGGCGATCCCAGCTGAGTTGCCTGATCGTCAGAGGCTTCTAAAAGCATTTTTTTCTGCAACCTCTTAAGGTTGTAAAAAAAAATGCTTTTAAAAATAAAATAAAATGAAAAGTTGGCCACGCCCACCCGGTCACATTACCTCCCCAAGCTCTGCCTACAAAATAAGCCCCACCCGAAGAACCGGTAGTAAAAAAAATTAGAACCCACCCCTGCTACCTACCTGTATCTATCTACATATCTACCTATTTATCTACCTACCTACCTATCTTATCTACCTACCTACCCCTATCTATCTACCTACATATCTACCTATTTATCTATCTATATCTACCTATCATCTACCTACCTACCTACCTATCTATCTACCTATCTATTATTTATCTACCTATCTATCTCTATCACATTTCTTTAACTTCTCATGGTGACTCTGGGCAGCGTAGATAATGAAATATACAGAACAACCATTAAAAGCAGCTGATTTAAATTAAAAGGATAAAAGCAAAAGGCAAAATCACAGGAAGGGATACAGAACAGCCCCTTCTGCTAACATCAACCATCTCAGGAAGGGGATGAGTGAAGAAAGAAGAAGCAAAGAAAGGTGGAGAAATTCAGAACCCTGGACAGCGCTGAAAATACAAAGCCTTGGAGATACCTGGATTTTAGTTCAGCACCCTGGCTAGCTACTTGAAGGATTAAAGTCCAGGAAATAAGGTAGTTGACAAACAAAACTTGGGTTGAGAACATCTCTAGGCAGGGTCTACGGTGACTACTGCATTTGGTTACCCCATTTCCCTCTTCTTCTGCAGGTGTTGTCTCCTTCTAAAGCAGGTCGAAGGACCAGAGGGCCTTCAAACTGTGTTGGCTCATCTCCCATCAGCTAGAGACCTTCACGCCAAAACAAGATATAATTGCCCAGAAATGTTCTGACTGTCACACCAAGGAGACCGTTTGTGAAATCCTGGAGACTGCCATAATTTAGCAAACATGGAATGTTTCTGGACGGGTGGACACAGACAAATTATTTCCTAGGTCTGGGCTAAGTCTCAAGAGGGAGGCGGGGAGTCAGTTCTTTCCTGTTATCAAGCTTTTCATGCAATAACTCTTTCAATAAGTTTCAACAAAGCCTAGCAAAGCTGTGATTCTCTAAATCTTCCTGCCACCTCCAAATACCTCTTTCCCTGGCCTGCAACAGTTTCACTGAAGCAAAACAGCTGGGTAAAACCAAATTACCTGCCTCGCTGGAGGCATCAAGGTGTAACACCTTGTTCCATACTGGTGCTCTGCTAGACTGGTCAGAAAGGATGTTGCTTCCTGAATCTAAGAGCAGATTCCACCCGCAGCCTGAAATGGTCCAAAGTGAGATTAAAAACGAGGGGCCCTTGGTGCTCTCTGAGCTTGGTTCTTTTCTTGCGGATGTTTCATTACCCAACTAGGTAACATCATCAGGACTGGAAGGGGGTGGGGTTTGCAGGGAGAGGAGGAGAGGAAGAAGAGGAAGAGGAAGAGGAGGAGGAGGAGGAGGAAGAGTAAGAGTAAGAGTAAGAGTAAGAGTAAGAGTAGGAAGAGGAAGAGGAAGAGGAAGAGGAAGAGGAAGAGGAAGAAGAAGAAGAAGAAGAAGAAGAAGAAGAAGAAGAAGAAGAAGAAGAAGAAGAAGAGGAAGACGACTCTGGGGTCCTTGGGGCTCTATGAGCTTAGTTCTTTCATTGCAGATGTTTCATTAACCAACTAGGTAACATCATCAAGACTGGAAGGGAGTGGGGTTTGCAGGGAGAGAGGAGGAGGAGGAGGAAGAAGAAGAGGAAGAGGAAGAGGAAGAGGAAGAGGAAGAGGAAGAGGAAGAGGAAGAAGAAGAAGAAGAAGAAGAAGAAGAAGAAGACGACGAAGACTACTCTGGGGTCCTCGGGGCTCTATGAGCTTAGTTCTTTCGTTGCAGATGTTTCATTAACCAACTAGGTAACATCATCAAGACTGGAAGGGAGTGGGGTTTGCAGGGAGAGAGGAGGAGGAGGAGGAGGAGGAGGAGGAGGAGGAGGAGGAGGAGGAGGAGGAAGAAGAAGAAGAAGAAGAAGAAGAAGAAGAAGAAGAAGAAGAAGAAGAAGAAGAAGAAGAAGAAGAAGAAGAAGAAGAAGAAGAAGAAGAAGAAGAAGAAGAAGGCGACTACTATTCTGGGGTCCTTGGGGTTCTATGAGTTTGGTTTTTTCCTTGCAGATGTTTCATTACCCAACTAGGTATCATCATCAGCTGTACAAGGAAGAGTGGTTTGAGAGGAAGAGGAGGAGGACAACGACTGTGGGATCCTTGGTGCTCTCTGAGTTTGGTTTTTTTCTTGCAGATGTTTCATTACCCAAACTATGTAACCTCATTAGTGACTAGCATTGATTAGTGACATTGCCTAGTTGGGTCATGAAACAACTGCAAACTCAGAGAGCACCAAGGACTCCTCATTTCAACCCTGAGCGACAAATATTCTCCTTTAGACTCCCAATCCCTTAGATTAGAACCCCCAAAGCACACTTTGAAAGCTTTTCTTTAAAGGTAAATAACCTGCTTCTGAAGGCCACCGATGGGCTCAAATCTCAATTAGAACCAAAACCGAATAACCTCTTCTTTGAACACCCAGATCAGCTTAACCATGAAAGGGACTGTCTGAATGAAGTCTTGCTGCCCTCTTGCCCTATATACAAGGAGAGGAAAGACACAGGAAGTTGACTGTGATGAAGGGATCAGGGATCTCTTCAACAGAGGATCTCATGACTCTGATTTGTATTCTTCTAAGTCCAGACTTGTGAGAACATCAAGAGGTGACAACTTCCCAGCCTTTTTTTTTTTTGACAGTTGCACTGTCCCACGATCATATGGTTGCCCTTTTTGACCTTCCCAGCTGCCTTCTGAGAATGAAGTCAATGGTGCGAACCAAATTCACTTAAGGACCATGTGATTCACTTAACAACTGAATTGATTTGCTTAATGAGCCATAGTGTCATTCGTTTAACAACCCAGGCAAAGAAAAAAAGTCATAAATTCAGGTGTGACTCATTTGACCATCTTGCTTAGCAACAGAAATTCTGATCTTCAAGAGCCTTGGTAGTACAGTGGTCTAAGGCACCATGTTATTAAGCTGGTTATTAAGACCAGCTGCCTGCAATTACTGCAGGTTCGAATCTCGCCAAGGCTCAAGGTTGACTCAGCCTTCCATCCTTTCTAAGGTAGGTAAATTGAGGACCCAGTTTGTGGGGGCAATAAGCTGACTTTGTATAAATATACAAAAGGATGAAGGCTATTGCTGAGCACATTGTAAGCCGCCCTGAGTCTCCGGAGAAGGGCGGCATATAAATCAAATTAAATAAAAATAAATAAATAATAAATCTTAACCACCGTCCTAAGAAGAGAAGTAGCTGTAATTACACAGTCCCTTTGTAGATCCAAGATAAAGGTAAAGGTTCTTCTCGCACATATGTGCTAGTCATTCCCGACTCTAGGGGGCGGTGCTCATCTCAGTTTCAAAGCCAAAGAGCCAGTGCTGTCCGATGACATCTTTGTGGTCATGTGGCCGGCATGACTCAACACCAAATGTGCACAGAACACTGTTCCCTTCCCACCAAAGGGGGTCCCTATTTTTTCTACTTGCATTTTTTTTACGTGCTTTCAAACTGCTAGGTTGGCAGAAGCTGGGAAAAGTCACGGGAGCTCACCCCGTTAGGCGGCACCAGGGATTCGAACCGCTGAACTGCTGACCTTTCGATCGACAAGCTCAGTGTTTTAGCCACTGAGCCCCCGCGTCCCAAATCACCGTGTTCCAAGATAGAAACACCCAAACTTCTGCTTTCTTGTCATCTGCTGGGTGGGGAAATACCAGAGGGAGGAGGTGACTTTACCATCAAGGCAATCAATAATTACCGAAATGAAATGGAAGCGAAACGAAATGAGTTATTTGGAGGCTTTGCAGATTACCTCAGATAATAGGGAAGCCCCGAGTATGCAATTAGCAGACGTATAATTAATCACACTGGGTTGGGTCATTCTGCTCTCAATTTGAATAATTGCATCTCAGGCAATCCCTGAACGGGGGAGGGGGGGAACCGGGCTTACCAAGAAGCACATATTAAACGGAAGCGGAGATTAAATCAGAATTTATCAAGAGTCCAATTCAACCCTGCATTTGGTCTCTCCACGTCCCCTCCTTTCCTGCAACAATCAATAGAAGCGATCCAAACCAAACCAAACAAACAAAACCCCCCCCCACAAGACAATGCCAAATAGATTTTGGAAAGATGTCAAAACTTCTCTCTTTATGGCATAATTAATACTGCGCTGAATCTCTCCCGCAGCTTTGACTTCTCCGAAGAGGGAATCCTGAGGCTTTCCACCTCTTCCTCAAGTCCATTTTAAGGAGGATCCAGCATGCAGCTGAGGAAGGGCAACAGAATAATCAGAACAACAGAGTTGGAAGGGAGCTTGGAGGTCATCTAGTCCACTCCGGCAGGAGACCGTATACTGTTTCAGACAAATGGCTATCCAGTCTCTTCTTAAAAGTCTCTAGTGACCGAGCACCCCCAACTTCTGTTCGTTTGATTTAATTGTTCTCATTGTCAGGAAATTTCTCCTTAGTTCTAGGTTGCTTCTCTCCTTGATGAGTTTCCATCCATTGCTTCTTGTCCTGCCTTCAGGTGCTTTGAAGAATAGCTTGACTCCCTCTTCTTTGGGGCAGCCCCTGAGATATCGGAAGACTGCTATCATGTCTCCCCTAGTCCTTCTTTTCATTAAACTAGACATACCCAGTTCCTGCAACCCATTCTTCGTATGTTTTAGCCTCCAGTCCCCTAATCCTCTTCGTTGCTCTTCTCTGCACTCTTTCTAGAATAAGTGCATTATTGGGATGTTAAACTAAGTAACATTACATGAACTTCTCTGTACTTCTAATCTAACTTCTCCATATTCCTTCTAGAATAAGCGTATTATTGGGAGGTTAAAGCTAGTAACAGTATAGGAACTCAGGGTTTGGATGAAATAAAAAATGAAGAATAAGTATATTTGATTCTAGAGTTCAAATTCCTCACTGCTGTTTTGACTGCATGAATGGATCAGTCTCGGTTCACTTCCAATAAGGAAAAACTGACTATTTTCCAGTGCTTCAGATCTACTCATATAGAATAAGAATAGAATTCTTTATTGGTCAAGTGTGATTGGACACACAAGGAATTGGTCTTTGGTGTATATGCTCTTAGTGTACATAAAAAGACAAGATATATTCATCAAGAATCATAAGGTACAACACTTAATGGTAGTCAAAGGGTACAAATAAGCAATCGAATTCATACTAGGAAACAGTCAATATAAATCGTAAGGATACGGCAACAAGTTACAGTCATGCAGTCATAAGTGGGAGGAGATGGGTGATAGGAACAATGAGAAGATTAATAGTAATGCAGACTTAGTGAATAGTTTGACAGTGTTGAGGGAATTATTTGTTTAGCAGAGTGATGGCGTTTGGAAAAAAACTGTTCTTGTGTCTAGTTGTTTTGGTGTGCAGTGCTCCATAGCGTCATTTTGAGGGTGTTATTTTATATCAGGTGTTAATTTAATTTTTCATTCGTCTGAACCTTCCTTCCCCTAGCTTTCCACACCTCGTTCTTTTTGATCAGATGAAAGAATTTGCTGAAGGTTTTTTTCCAGAGCAGCTGAGTTAAAACCTCTGACAATTTACTACGCGAACCTTAAAGTCTGAGTTGATTTTTTGTTTCTTAAACGTCTCTTGCAAATCAGGAGGTGATTTCCCCACCCCCCTCCTGTAATAAGTGATTCAAGTGAAGCCGAAGACACTCAATATTTCAGAGCTAATCCGTTCAAGGGGGGTGAAAATAGCACACTCCCTCTGAAACACGTTTCTAACCAATTAACTTAAGCAGTGAAAATATGGTCTTGTTAAGTATTTCAAGCTGAATCCCAAGTTCTGCTCTCCCTTTTCCTCTTGGTTTGTAAGTTAGCAACCTGTCCTACAGCCCGTGGACCTTAGTGGGAGTATTTGGCATACGGAGGAGAATTTTAATGGCATTGACAAAA
Organism: Arizona elegans; assembly: GCA_022577455.1. Classification (NCBI taxonomy): domain Eukaryota; kingdom Metazoa; phylum Chordata; class Lepidosauria; order Squamata; family Colubridae; genus Arizona; species Arizona elegans. Next base: position 9,988,535 of record JAKOOJ010000026.1, on the reverse strand, counting down.
CATTAGACAGGGGCCGTCAATCGATGCTAGCAAATTGCCAAACGCTTGGGAGAGAATTAGAGAATGAGGAAACATAGCGGTTGATGAGAGTTTTAGCCCAAACAGAATTTGTTGTTGTTAGTTGCGAAGTCATGTCCGACCCATCACGACTCTATGGACGATGTTCCTCCAGGTCTTCCTGTCCTCTACCATCCTCTGGAGACCATTTAAGCTCATTAGGTTAATGAGCTAGGAGGAGACTCTATGGTGGGGGGAACCGGACTTCTGGCCAGCAAAGGAAAAAGGATGCCACGCTAGGAGGAGACTCTATGGTGGGGGAACCGGACAACCGGTTGGCTCCAGAATTGAACGGGGGGCTTCCGGTTAGGACCTTTGTGGCTCTTTGAGTGTTTAAGGTTGCCGACCCCGTCATAGAGTTTCCTCCCAGCGCAGTTCCTCTGCCGACTGGAAGTCTGGTTCCCCCACCACAGAGTCTTCTCCTAGCGCGGCATCCATTTTCCTCTACCTGTCCTAACCAAAAGCCCTATCAATTGTGGAGCTGACCGGTGACAGGGAGCCGCAGCAGAGGGATGAAAGAGCCACATGCGGCTCCAGAGCTGCAGGTTGCCGACCCCTGCTCTATGGTGAGTGAACGGGACATCCAGTCGGTTCCAGAATTGAATGGAGGGCTTTTGGTTAGGACCTTTGTGGCTCTTTGGGTGTTTAAAGTTGCCGATCCCTGGCGTAGATGAATAAAAAAAATACCTACATCAAAACATACTCCAACAAAAGTCCTTAATCTTCCCCCCCCCCCCGATCTTTCCACTTATGAACCGCATCACAAATTGGTTTCCATTCTCCAGGAGATCCCCCCCTCTTCTTTCTTAAGAACCTGGAAAACCTGGAAGAAATAATTAAGAAAATCATGGACTGTGCGGAGATGGACAAATTAAGGAAAAAAATAAGAGGAAGATACAGAATACTATCAAGTATGGTACGATTGGCTCGAGATTAGGGAAAGTAAATGTGAATAAATGATGGAGAGAAGAATGTGACAAAAATGTAAAATATTGTAAATGAATAAAATTAGAAATAAAGGGACGATAAAGGTAATGGTAATAAAGGATGGGAAAAATGGGGAATGTATAAAGTAGAAAGTAAGAAGAATGAAACTCATATGTAAAAAAACACACATAATATGCTCTGTATGATGTGTTGTGTTGTTGTTGTAAAATCAATAAAAAAATCTTTAAAAAAAAAAGAACCTGGAAAACTTTGCCTTAAAAATAAAAACGACTTATCAAGAAGCACTGAAATTCTCTAGTTTGTTTGAGGTTATTTTTTTACTCCACATCTGTGCTTTAAATTGGAGCATACATCCCATATTTAAAAACAGAAAAATATGGGACACAGGGATACAAGTCTAAGCTAGCCAAGAGAGAAAACATCTCCAAGCAACCTTATCTCCAGACATTACAGGGAATAATTATATTTAACTATTTATGTTCAAAAGTTGAGATGCCAGAACTGTGAACCGGTAGCTATAGCAACTAGCTGAAGATCCCTGGAGGAAAGAATTTTTTTTTTCCCTCTGATTTCGAAGCAGAAGTAATTCAGGAACACAGAAAACCTGCCTGGTATCTAACCAACATACCTTTCAAACATGACTCGGGGGATAGAAGTCAGAAAGTTTCGCACAAGGAGGAAGGGTCTTCATTAAACCCACCCAAGCAGGCTTATCGCTTTTCAAAGCAAGGGAGGAAATATAGGCACTCCTCGACTTACGACCTCAATTGAGCCCCCAATGTCCATTGCTAAGCAAGACTTTGCCTTTTTATGATTGTTGCCTGGTTTCTCATCCTGTAAAGGAGACAGCTAGGTGAGAAAGCTATGTAATGCGATTGTTGTGGTCCGCCAGCAGCCTGCGGAGTTGGCAGCGGAGTCGGACAGTGAGGAGGCTGAGGAAGAACAGGGGCCACTCCTGGAGGCTGGGGAAGGCCCGGATGAGGGCTCTGAGTTGGAGGCAGAGATGAAGCCAGGGTCATCGGGGAGTGAGGTGCAGACTCCGGAGCCGCCAGAGGCGGATAGCAGAGAGGCAGAGGAACAGGAGGAGCCTGTTCCTAATGCACGCATGAAAAGAGCTGCCAGAAGGCAAGAGCAGCTACAGCAAAGAGGACAACTCGGGAGTAGGGCCAAGAGATGATTGGCCTCTCCCATAAGGCTTAAAACAGACCAGCAACGGCGTTTGGGCTTTGCCAGAAAACAACGTTGGTAGCTTCGTCTTCTTCTACATCTTGCATTTATTTTTGTATCTGTGACTTCTGAATGTTTGCCAAGAAAGGCCTTTGCCAGTTTGCCCAATTGGACCAAGGTTTGCGATAGGACTGAGGAATTTGTGTTGGGAGGAATTTGCTTTAATTTAGTTGAACGACGCTGGGAATGAAGTAATTATCAGCTGTTCAAATAAAGTTTGTTTTTTTACTGACTGATTTTCCTACTACTTACTTGGGCCTGGGTCACAACAGCGATGTGAGAAAGACCTTGAGAGACAGGGCGAAGAGATGCTACTTCTGGAATGGTCCGATAAGAGACGGCACAAATGGGTGGATAAACAGATTCCGAAGGGAACCCCCCCCCTAATTTCTTGGGCTACAAAAGAGGGGAAGAATTGTACTTTCAGATTCCTATCTGGCTTACCCCAGGGGGCTCACAGGGACCATCCTCTGCCCTCTGGAATTGGAGCTGCCTACCAACAGTGTTGAGAGAGAGATAAACCACAAGAGTTGAGTTGATTCAACATTCCGACTCCAAAAATAGCCGTCTTCTAATACTTAAGGTGCTGTCAGAGGGAAAAGGGACTTAACTTATTCTCTGAAGAACCAAAGGACAAGACAAGAAGTCACAGATGGAAGTTTACTGAATAAGAGATCCAATTTAGAATTAAGGAGAAATTTCCCGACCGTTAGAAGAATTAATCAGTGGAATCTCCAGAGGTTGTGGGTGCTCCAACATTGGAGGTTTTCCAAGCAGAGACTGGTCAATCATTGGTCTGGAATGGTACATGGACACCTGCTTCAGCAAGGGGTTGGACTAGAAGACCACTGAGATTCCTTCCAACTCAGCTAGTCTGCATTCTGTAAAACTAAACCAGGAGTCAGCAACCTGCGGCTCTGGAGCTGCATGTGGCTCTTTCACCCCTCTGCTGTGGCTCCCCGACACTCAAAATATGCGTGAATTAAACAGAACTATTAATGGTTTAGCGCAGGGGTCTGCAACCTTAAACTCTCAAAGAGCCATTTGGACCCGTTTCCCACAGAAAAGAAAACACCGGGAGCCACAAAACCCTTCCTGTGCCTATTTCTGAGCGGCCACAAAACTAGCATATGTAGTTAAATTAAATGTTCTGTTTTCTTCTGAAACTTTTCTTTTCTTGGATTTCTCCATGGTTGGCCTACCGGGGGTTAAAAAGCTCAATAAATCGTGTGCCAGTGTCAGGTTTTGAGGTCGTCTCAAATAAATTGCATTTCAAACAAAGTCTTTGAAGGAAAACTCCTATTTATTAAGCACGACATTTTAAACCTGACTCCATCAAACCCAACACTGACTTCCAGACCCAAAACCCTCCCTTTCCGTTCCCCACTCCCCTGCATTCATTGGCTATCTTCCAAATCATTCTACCCCTAATCTACTGCTCCAGCTCAAAGGAATTTCCCCCCTCCCATCCCATCTCCTAGGGGATATTATCTCCAGGGAAAATAAGTAGGTGAAAAATCAAATGTCCCTTTCCAGACGCCTCCAATTCTCCTTCTTATGTCAGCACTAGAGTAAATGCAGCTTGAAGTGTTGACAGCCAGTGGGTGTCGCACATTAGCGGTTGTGACCCATATTTTGAGTGACAGGGAGCCGCAGCAGTGGGGCGAAAGAGCCACATGCGGCTCCAGAGCCGCAGGTTGCCGACCCCTGGTTTAGCTTGTTAGGTGAGCTCTAAGGAAAGTTCTAAGCTCTTTCTGATGTTTCTGCAGACCGCGAAGTCTTCTTTTGCATCGTAAGATGAGCTCTTAATAAAAAGAAAAACGGCTGTGCCACATGGGCGATGAAGTGATGGGCTCCCAAGCTTCCTTCCTTTCTGTTCAATTCCAGCTTGAGCAGTGACACCATTTCTCAACAATCTCTAAGTGAACCAGTCGAAACACCGAGCTGGTATGGCACCGATCCAACACGTCTGATTTTAGATATTTCCCTTCTGCCCATCCGGCGCAGCGAGTTACTCCAAGCATCCTCACACCATCGGCTTTCCAAGCCAGCTTTCGAATTAGACACGAGGCCCTCTCAAGCACAGCTATTTTTCCCCTCCAGTCATGTATAAATTCGGAGAGTTGCTGGCTCAGGAGAATTATCCGGAGGTAAGATAAAAATGGAAAGAGCGTTGCAAACAGAAAACGATGAGGGGTGGGGGAGAAAATAAGTCCCCAGACATAGGTCCAGGAAAAATGGATTTGCTATCTTGATCAGACCGAGGTTGAAATCGTCCCACTTCTGGGGGGGAAATATGTATATTGTGTATGTACATACATACATATGTCTCTTTGTGTGCTTGTATGTGTATACACACATGCCTAACTATATATGCACATGTATTTATGAGTACATGTGTGTGTGTGTGTATATATATATATATATATATATATATATATATATATATATATATATGTACAATGCATGAATATAAATAGATGTATGGATGTAGATGGACATAGATGATAGATAGATAGATAGATAGATAGATAGATAGATAGATAGATAGACAGACAGACAGAGAGACAGACAGGTAGAATAATGAGAGAGAGAGGGAGAGAGAGGGAGAGAGAGATAATGAGATAGATTAGACAGAGACAGACAGATAGGATAATAAGATAGATAGATATATAGATAGATAGATAGATAGATAGATAGATAGATAGATAGAGATAGAGATAGATAGAGATAGATAGATAATGAGATAGATTAGATAGACAGAGAGACAGACAGACAGATAGAATGAGATAGATAGATAGATAGATAGATAGATAGATAGATAGATAGATAGAGATAGATGAGAAAGATTAGATATTTATTTATTTATTTATTAAATTTTTTATACCGCCCCCTCTCCCGAAGGACTCGGGGCAGTGAACAGCCAAAATTAAAAACACACAATACAAATATTAAAATACATTAAAACGAAATTAAATTATCTTTGGCTTCTCCAATTTAAAACCCCTTGCCCATAAAATTCCCCAATTAAAAATTTTTTAACCCAGCCCGGCTTGCTGAAATAAAAAAGTCTTCAGGGCCCGGCGGAAGGTACGGAGGTCCGGGATCAGTCGTATCCCTGGGGGTAGCTCATTCCAGAGGGCAGGTGCCCCCACAGAGAAGGTTCTTCCTCGGGGGATCGCCAGCCGACATTGCCTGACAGACGGCACCCTGAGGAGGCCCTCTCTGTGGGAGCGTGTTGGCCGGTGGGAGGTTATCGGAGGCAGAGGGTGCTCTCGTAAGTATCCGGATCCTAAGCCATGGAGTGCTTTGAAGATGAGAACCAACACCTTGAAGCGCACTTGGAAGTCCACTGGAAGCCAATGCAGCTCGCGCAGGAGAGGTGTCACGTGGGAGCGCCATGTCGCCCCCATAAGTACCCGCGCGGCCGCATTCTGCACCCGTTGGAGCCTCCGAGTGCTCCTCAAGGGGAGCCCCATGTAGAGAGCGTTGCAGTAGTCCAGGCGGGAAGTAACGAGGGCATGAGTTACCGTGCATAGGGAGTCCCGATCCAGAAAGGGCTGCAACTGGCGTATCAGGCGAACCTGATAGAAAGATCCTCTGGCCACAGCCGTTATATGCTCTTCTAAAGACAGCCATGCGTCCAGGAGGACACCCAAGTTACGCGCCCTCTCCGTGGGGGCCAATGTCTCGCCCCCAATAGTCAGCGATGGCACCAGCTGACTATATCGGGATGCCGGCAGCCACAGCCACTCAGTCTTGGAGGGGTTGCGTCGGAGCCTATTCCTCCCCATCCAGACCCGCACAGCCTCCAGGCACCGGGACATCACTTCAAGGGCATCGTTGGGGTGGTCTGGGATGGAGATGTACAGCTGGGTGTCATCAGCGTACAGATGGCACTGCACCCCAAACCCACAGATGATCTCGCCCAGCGGCTTCACATAAATGTTGAACAGGAGAGGCGGGAGGACCGACCCTTGTGGCACCCCACAAACCAAGTGCCTTGAGGTCAATTTCTGCCCTCCAGCCAACACAGACTGCGACTGGTCGGAGAGATAGGAGGAGAACCACCGTAAGACAGTGCCTCCCACTCCCAACCCTTCCAACTGGCGCAGCATGATACCATGGTCGATTGTATCAAAAGCCGCTGAGAGGTCTAATAGGACCAGAACAGAGGAGCAACCTCTGTCCCAAGCCCTCCAGAGATCATCAACCAACGCGACTAATGCCGTTTCCGTGCTGTACCCGGGCCTGAAGCTGGACTGGAACGGATCTAGATAGACGGTTTCATCCAGGTACTGCGGGAGCTGTCGTGCAACCACACTCTCAACAACCTTCGCCAAGAAGCGAAGGTTGGAAACTGGACGATAGTTTGCCAAAACAGCTAGGTCCAGATAGAGAGAGAGAGAGAGACAGACAGACAGACAGGATAATGAGATAGATATATATAGAGATAGATAGATAGATAGATAGATAGATAGATAGATAGATAGATAGATAGATAGATAGGGATGGATGGATATAGATATATAAATATATACATACATGTAAATACTTACATACATACACACACAAACACACACATACACAAATGTCCTCGACTTACGATCACAACAGAGCCCAACGTTTCGGTTGTTCAGCGGGAGATTTGTGAAATGAGTATTGCCCCATTTTACGACCTTTCTTGCCTTACGACCTTAACCGTTGTTAAGTGAATCGCTGCGGTCAAGTTACTAACACGGTCGTTAAGTGAATCTGGCTTCCCCGTTGACTTTGCTTGTCAGAAGGTCGCAAAAGCAGATCACGGGATACTGCAACTGTCATACATACGAGCCAGTTGCCAAGCGTCTGACTTTTGATCCCGTGACCATGGGGATGCTGCTGCAATGGTCATTAACTTGTGAAAAATGGTCCCAAGTTACTTTTTTTCAGTGCCGTTGTTATCTTTGATTGGTCACTAAAAGAACCGTTGTAAGTTGAGGACTACCTGTATGGATGGATCCATGAGTGTATAGTTTGGTTTGAGTGCTTGTACCTACATTTGTGTGTAATATATAGATGCACCTGTATACGTGTGTGCTTGCAAACGCATATTTATATGCCTGTTTCTAAGTATATGGGACGCGGTGGCTCAGTGGCTAAGACGCTGAGCTTGTCGACCGAAAGGTCAGCAGTTCGGCGGTTCGAATCCCTAGCGCCGTGTAACGGGGTGAGCTCCCGTGACTTGTCCCAGCTTCTGCCAACCTAGCAGTTCGAAAGCACATAAAAAATGCAAGTAGAAAAATAGGGACCACATTTGGTGGGAAGGGAACAGCGTTCTGTGCGCCTTTGGCATTGAGTCATGCCGGCCACATGACCACGGAGACGTCTTCGGACAGCGCTGGCTCTTCAGTTTTGAAATGGAGATGAGCACTGCCCCCTAGAGTCAGGAACGAGTAGTACAGATGTGCGAGGGGAATCTTTACCTTTACCTTCTAAATATATATGTAAGAATATACATGGATGTACTTGTGTGTGCTTGTATGTGAACACGTCTGTTAATAGCTGTGCCTGCTTGTGTATTCCTATTCCCTCTCAAGCAATATTGACCAAGAAGAATTGTAAAAAAAAAAAAGAATGTACTTGTAATAATGAACTACCAAGAAAGTTGTTTGCTTATTCACACCTTATTAAAGATGAAAAAAAAAAAATTGACAGGTTATCCATGCCCTGAAAAAAAAATGTGAAAAATTCCTGGCGGAGAATAAAGTTTCACCACAAACTTTATCAAAGCCAGACGCTGAAAGGGGGTCTCTCACAAACACACACATCAAACGTAGCTCCATCACCCAGGGAGAATACGGTATGTTAATAGTGAAAAAAAAAAAAGCAAGTTTAAATATATTTTATACATTATCTCTATCTCTCTTTCTCTCTCTCTCTCTCTCCACTTAGCAACCATGTTAATAACTTAACCGCAGTGATTCACTTAACAACGGTGGCAAGAAAGGGTGTAAAATGAGGCATACTCATTTCACAAATCTCAGAAATGTTGGGCTCTATTGTGATCGTTAGTCGAGGACTACTTGTATACTCACAAATATACACATTTGTGCATGTGTGTGTTTGTGTGTATGTATGTATCTATGTATTTATCTGTATGTATATATCTATTTATCTATCCATATCTATCCATATCTATCTATCTATCTATCATCTATCTATCTATCTAGGTTTGTCCCTGACCTTGGAGCTAGGATCTCTCTCTCCCTCCCTCCCTCCCTCCCTCCCTCTCTCCCTCCCTCCCTCCTGCTGTCTGTCTGTCTGTCTGTCTGCCTATCTATCTATCTATCTATCTATCTAAATCTCAGTGGAACTTCAAAGGTCCCAAACCTTCATAAAATATCATTTTCCCTTCTTCTTATCCCCACTGTTTGGGGGTGGTGGTGTAATGTGATTGTTGAGTAATGAACAACGCAATCTGACATCATCAAAAGACACAATTCCCCCACCGCTTGTGCCAAAGATGTTCAGGCATAAACCACAACCAACACGCTTCACACAGTTGTGCAAACATCTCTCCTGTTTTACTGCCTCCGCCTAAACTAAATCCTTCGTAATTGTTTTTTTTTTTTCCAGCTTGCAACTTTGCAGTCACAAAGTGATTTTCTGCATTTAATCCTGAGTTTTCAACCATCTGCTCACGTAAAAAAAATATACTGTGCCTCCTTTCAATACGCCGTGAAGGACCAAATTTGTTCCCCGTCTCTCTGTTTAAGGAGTAGAGGATGCTAAAGCCATCCTTGGCTTGGTGTGACATGTGAAACCGGTCCCCGAGGATTGTCTGCTGTACGTTTACGTCCTAGGATTAGGTACGCAACAAAATAAGGCAGTTAAAACAAGCCACAGCTTAGCAAGGAGGATAATGGAGGGTTTGTGTAGCCTCAAAACAATTTCCAGATTTCTTTTGTGTTTCCTAGCAGAGAAAAGGAAAAAGAAGGGAAATGGGTGGATGGATGGATGGATGGAGGAAGGAATGAGAGGAGAGAAGGAAAGGAAAGGAAAGGAAAGGAAAGGAAAGGAAAGGAAAGGAAAGGAAAGGGGAGGGAGGGAGGGAGGAAAGAAGGAAAGGAAGAAGGAAAGGGAAGGGAAGGAGGGAGGGAGGGAATCCCAACTGCATTCTACAACAAGCTGCATTCTAGATTTTGAACTCCGGTGTAAGAATCCACTGAGCAATTTCATAAATTTAGACTTGAGTCTTATGAACTCATGGAGGTTCCATTTTTGGATTATAATGTCCAACTCCAGTTATTGGCCTTACTTTGAGGAACAGCTTCCTTTCATCCAAATCCTTCCCAAATCCTTCCCCCAGATTAAAACCCACAGGAGAAGGATGCTCAAAATCTTATTTCTTTCCGCATACAAACAATTCCCACAAAACAACCACACTTACCAATTCTAGGGATTGCTATCATTCCAGGTCCCATCATTAAAATCAGCAAGAATGTTGGGTTTAAAGGTTTGGAGTCTTCCTCTTCCATTTCTCTCTCTCCCTCTCTCCCTCCCCCCCTCCCTCTCCTTCCTTCACTCCCTCCATTTCTCTCTCTCACACACACACTCTCTCTCTCTACCTCCCTCTTTTTTCTCTTTCTCTCCTTCTTTCCTCTCTCTCCTTCCTTCCTTCCCTTCTTTCCTCCCTGTTTCTCTCTCCCTTTCCCTCTCCTGTCTGTGTGTGCTTATAACTTTATGCAAATTGTCAACCTTAAAAGCCAAGTATCCATTTTCTATCTCAAACCGTGACGTGTAAATTATAACTAGTCTAAGAGCGTCTCTTTGCCAGCCTGAAATAATGATCAACATTAAAGCTATTTTGGATACAGAATGGCACATGACACTAAACGATGAAGCTTAGGGAAGAATTCCTGATCTGGAGTTAATCCAAGAATAGCAGGCTTAAGTATGAGATCTTAGATAGATGCCAGGCTGACTTTTATGAGAAAGGCAATAAAAAAAAAAACTCTGTCTCCAATTCCTGATTTTTTTTACTTAACTTTCACAGATGAAAATGTGTTACGATCAAACAAAAGCCAAATTAAATTTACTTTGGAGCCGGAAACGTGAGCACATTTTTCATAAATCCACATGTTTCATTCGTTTTAGAGGTAGCCATGAACTGTTTACATTTTTTTAAAAAGGAAGACCTTACAATCAAGATCCATACAAGAAAACCTGGAGAATGCTAAAGTCTTAGTACAACCTCACCTAGAATCTTGCATCCAGTTTTGGTCACCGCACTATAAAAAAGATGTGGAGACTCTAGAAAGAGTGCAGAGAAGAGCAACCAGGATGATGAGGGGACTGGAGGCTAAAACATATGATGAATGGTTGCAGGAACTGGGCATGGCTGGTCTAGAGAAGAGAAGGACCAGGGGAGACAGGATAGAGTCTTCCAATATTTGAAGGGCTGCCACAGAGAGGAGAAAGGGGTTCAAGCTATTTTCCAAGGCACCTGAAGGCCAGACAAGGAGTAATGGATGGAAACCGAACAAGGAGAGATTCAACCTAGAAATAAGGAGGAATTTTCTGACAGTGAGAGCAATCAACCGATGGAACAGAAGTTGCCTTTGGAAGTTGTGGGAGCTTCATCACTGGAGGCTTTCAAGAAGAGACTGGACGGCCATTTGTCAGAAATGGTGTAGGGTCTCCTGCTTGGGCAGAGGGTTGGACTAGATGACCTACAAGGTCCCTCCCAACTCTGTAATCTGAGTTTTTCACCGGGGACCGAGTGTGGCTGAGATGCTTAAAAGAGTTTGGAGAGGCAATTTTATCTGTGGCCCAGCAATAAAGCAAGGAAAGTAATAAAACGATTGCGACACAGGAGTTTACCATTAATGCTTCTCTCATAAACAATTAATTATCCAAGATTATTTCACACTGCAAATGCACACACACACACACACACACACACACACTGAGGCAGACACACACGCATACACAGAGAGAGACAGACACACAATAATCAGTACTTGCTCCAAACTGTCAGCCACAGACGGGTGGGGTGGGGGGATAAGAAATTGCCTAATTATCCTATAATTATGCGATGTGACATGGCTGTTAAGGGGGGAAAAAAAACAATGCATTTTTACGACCAAGTTTTTATGGCATCACAATAAGTCCATCACGAAAGGCACATGATAGCAGGGGAACTTGGGGAGCATCTAGTCCAGTGATGATGAACCTTTTTGCCATCGCGTGCCAAAAGCGGGGAGAGTGCAGGGGGGGGCACGCATAATTTTATGTGCCCCCCCACCCCCGTGCTCCAACCACTTTTGGCACACAATGGCACAGTGGGTCCGGTAGGCCCGCTTTTCCCCCTTCCCGGGCTCCAGAGTCTTTCTAGGAGCCTGGGGAGAACGAAAACAGCCTTCCCCACCCAACTCCCCGGAAGCCCTCCGGAAGCTGGAAATGGCCCCCTTCCCAACTTCCAGTGGGACCGGAAGGCCTGTTTTTTGCCCTCCCCAGGCTCCAGAGGCTTTCTAGGAATCTGGGGAGGGCAAAAATGGCCCTCCCCACCTCCACCCAAAGGCCCCCGGACACCTCTGGAGGCCGGAAACAGCCTGTTTTCCGACTTCCGGTAGGCCCGAAAATTAGCTGGCTGGCGCGCGCATGTGTGCTGGAGATGAGCTAAGGCAATGCTCGCATGCCCACCAATATGGCTCCGCGTGCCATCTGTGGCACGGATGCCATAGGTTCACCATCACAGATCTAGGATTTCGTCTGACTCTAAAAAAAGTTTGGTTTCATTGATCTCAAATGGTTCGGTACCACCTTGATGAAATGATGATAAAATGAGGAAATGATGAAATGCTTCCGTCCTTCTTTTCTTCTTTGCTTCCTTCCTTCCTTCCTTCCCTCCCCTCCTTCCAGTTTTTGTTGGATAAAAAAAAATACACACACACGGGCAAGGGCCTTGAGTGCAAGTTTAGTATATTATCCATGTAGACCAGGGGTCTGCAACCTGCAAGCCATTTGGACCTGTTTCCCACAGAAAAGAAAACACCGGGAGCCACAAAACCCTTTTGACGTCTAAAATGAAGATAACACTGCATACAGTATAATGGTTTGGGTTTTTTTACCTTTATGCTATGTATACAAAAAAAACTACAGTGCGTGGCATTTATGAAATCAATGAACTGCTACAGAGAAAACAAATTTTTGTTTCTGCAAGAAACAAAAACATTTTGAACTCCAAAAAAAAAGATGGGTCGAAAAGCTCAATAAATCGCATTGGCAGTTGTGATGCATATTTTGAGCGACAGGGAGCCGGAGCAGAGGGCCACACGCAACTCGTGTGAGGGAGCCATGGGTTGCAGACCCCTAGTGTAGACCAACAAATCTCTCTTTTTTTTCCAACCAGGTCACAATAAACCAAGATTGATAAATCTTGATAATACAGGTGGGCCCCTGATTTACAACAGTTTTATTTAGTGACCGTTACAACGGCCCTGAAAAAAGTGACGCGTGACCATTTTTCACACTTACGACCGTTGCCCGCATCTTCCCAGTCTCATGATTTACATTTGGATGCTTGATAGCCGACTCACATTTATGACAGTTGCAGTGTCCCCCGGCGTCATGTGATTCCCCTTCTGACGAGCAAAATCAACGGGGGAAACCGGGTTCATTTAACAACTGTGTTACTCATTTAATAACTGCAGTGATTCACTTAACGAAGGTGGTGAGAAAATGGGGCAATCTCTCACTTGGCAACGTAAATTTTGGGCCCAATGCGGTCGTAAATTGAGGACTACCTCTAGTGTTTCTGGCTTCCGAGGAAGCTGCAATTACCGTGTTTCCCCGAAAATAAGACCCTGTCTTATATTTTTTTGAACCCTGAAATAAGCGCTTGGCCTTATTGCCATGCACTCAAAAGCCCGATTGGGCTTATTATCAGGGGATGTCTTATTTTGGGGGAAACAGGGTAGATCAAACCCCAAACCTACTAGTCTGGTGTTTGGTAACACATTTGGAGATGGACCTGGCTCAGGGATGGGATTCAGAAATTGTAGCAACCGGTTCTCTGCCTGGTTGCTGGGTCGGCGTGGCCATGGTGGGCGTGGCCTACTCGGCTTCCTGCACCACGGTGGGAGGGCGTTTTCACCCTTCCCAGACTCCAGAGGGTCTCCTTGAGCCTCCGGGAGGGCAAAAATGGCCTCTCCCAGGCTCTGGAGACCCTCCGGAGGCTGGAAACAGGCCCATTTTCAGACTTCCGGTACTTCTGGTAGGCCTGTTTTTCGCCCTCCCAGAGCCTCCACGCAGCCCGTGCACTTACCTGGCATCCAAAATGGGCTGCGTGGAGACTCCTGGGAAGGGAGGGACAGGGTGGGCGGGGTCAGCCAGTCCTTGCAACAACCGGTTCGCCGAACCAGATTAAAATTAACATCCAGTTTTCCCGAACCAGCTGAATCCCAGTGGCAATTTAGAAGCAAAAAGAAAAACTCTTGGACCTGCTATAGGTAGAAGAACATGATCTTAATCTGTTTAGGGTAGGAGTTAGTGCAGGGTGGAAAACCAGGGTCATAAAAAAAAAGTCACAGTTCCAGAAGATAAACAGTCAAAGGTCAGGTCCCAAAACCCAGAGAGACACCACCTCTTGCGAGTGAGGTCAGAATAACAGACCGAGGCCAGAAGGCAAAGAGCTGAAAATAGATACGGAGTCGGTGAAGGCCAGCCTTTCATTCCGACCCTGGTTTGCCAGAGTTTACTTAAGGTTCAGTTCTAAGGAGTAGTCCTGAGGAGCAGCTTACTCCAGGGTAATCCTATTTGGGAGTGGGGGGGATGAGGGTGGTTAAGGCAGGCTGTTTTTCCCCACTTCTTTCTTACGATCCCGAAAAGGAGGATTGCTCAGAAATCGCAGTCTACTAAGAAGTTAAGAGCGCCTACAAAATATTCCTTATTATTATTTTGCCCCTTCTCTGGCTGTGTTAATCGGTAGTTTAATGTAGGTTTATGCAAACGAGCCTCAGAGCTGGAAGAAGAGGAGGAGGCTATTCTGTTCCATTCCATTCCACTCTATTCTTTCTTCTTCTCTGCTTCTACATCTCCCATTCTCCTTCTCTTCTCTTCTCTCCTCTATTCTTTCTTCTCTGTTTCTATTTCTCCCATTCTTTTCCTCCTCCTCGTTTCTCTTCTCTTCTCATTCCTGTTTTGTCCTGTCCTGTCCTGTTCTATTTTTTCTTCTCTGCTTCTACTTCTCTCATTCTTTTCCTCCTCCTCATCCTTTCTCTTCTCTTCTCTCCTATCCTATTCTTTTGTCCTGTCCTGTCCTGTCCTGTCCTATTCTTTCTTCTCTGCTTCTACTTCTCCAATTCTTTTCCTCCTCCTCCTCGTTTCTCTTCTCTTCTCATTCCTGTTTTGTCCTGTCCTGTCCTGTTCTATTCTTTCTTCTCTGCTTCTACTTCTCTCATTCTTTTCCTCCTCCTCCTCCTCCTCCTCCTTTCTCTTCTCTTCTCTTCTCTCCTATCCTATTCTTTTGTCCTGTCCTGTCCTGTCCTATTCTTTCTTCTCTGCTTCTACTTCTCAAATTCTTTTCCTCCTCCTCCCTCTTCCTCATTCCTGTTCTGTTATGTCCTGTCCTATCCTATCTTCTCTGCTTCTACTTCTCCTCCTCTCCTCTCCTCCCTTCTCTTCCCTATTCTATTCTCCTTCATCTGTTTCTTCTTCTCCCATTCTTCTCCATCTCATTCTCATTCTCCTCCTCCTTCTCCTCCTATTCCTTTTCCTATTCCTATCCAATCCATTCCATTCCATTCTATTCTCCTTCCTTTGCTTCTACTTCTCTCTTTCTCATTCCCATTCCATATATACATATATAAAAGATATGTGGACAATACAATACAGGAGATAATACATTAAAAGATAATAAAATCACCATAATAAGGAGCTATAGAACTGCAACAGGATAGTTGTTATCATTTGTTAATGAAAACAAATAACAATATTTCTTTTCTCTTTATTTTTCTTTTCTCACGAAAAGAAAAACAAAGCAGAGGGGATACGGCACAATGGACGAAAACCAGCATGAACAAGGTAAAAAAAAATGCAAAAAGAATGCAGGTATCCTAGAAATCAGGCAAGTCACAAAGAAAACGATGCACGGAAAGGCGAGGAAACCCTTAAACACAACCACGGAACCTTGGAAGCCTTCCAAGCTGAAAAGCTCCAGAAAAAAACCACAACCTGCCCTGGGAATCATATTTCGCAACCCATCACTGCCACTTAACCGTGGTGGATCGTTTCCAACTGGGTTTAGCTACAAAAACAGCAGACAGGCTCCTCCCGTCAGCATCCTGGAGCCCACAGCCATAAATGCTAGCAAGACGAAGGACCGGCCTAAGGTATGACCACAAAGGGTCATAAATTTAGTGATTTAGTTCTCCTGGTGGGTCCTCCTTGTCACAGGAGACGGGGAGGCAAACCTTTCCACTTGCCTGGCTGAAGGATGGCTGGCCAGCCCTTGTTTGATGCATTTAGTGCAGTCCAGGGATGCTGGGACTTTATGTATCTGCCAAAGAGAACCATGGGGGTGTCATTCCTAGCGGAGCTCCAGGTGTACCTAAGTCCCTAGGTGCAAAATGCAGGGGTCGGAGATCAGGGTTTTTTTTATCCAGGATCCATCAGGCAGTTCTGAAGCAGCCTCCAAATTCCTTCCTTCCTTCCTTCCCTCCCATCTTTCTCCTTCCTCCCTCCCTCCCCTCATCTTTCTCCTTCCTTCCTTCCTTCTGCCCTCCCTCCCTTCCTCTCATCATCTTTGCTTCCTTCTTCCTCCCTCCCTTCTTTCCTCCCACCCTCTCTCCCACGCTACTTCCCTCTCTCCTTTCTTCCTTCTCGTACTCTTTCCTTTCTCTTTTTTTTCCTTCTTTCCTCGCTCCTTGCTTCCTTCCTCCCACCATCTCTCTCTCTCTTTCCTACTCTTTCCTACTCTCCCTTTCTTTCTTTCTTTCTCTTCCTTCCTTCCCTTTCTTTTTCTTTCTTTCCTTTTCTTTCTTTCCTTCCTCCCACCCTCTCTCCCTTAGTTCCCACTCTCCCCTTCTTCCTTCCTTCCTTCCCTTTCTCCTTCCTTCCTTTCTTTCCTTCCTTCCTCTCTTGCTTCCTTCCTTCCTCCTACCTTCTCTCCCTTAGTTCTCACTCTCCCCTTCTTCCTTCCTTCCCTTTCCTTTCTCTTTCCTTTCTTTCTTTCCTTCCTTCCTCCTTCCCACCCGCTCTCCTTTACTACTTTCTATTCTCCCTTCCGTTCCTCCTTCCTTTTTCTTTCTTTCTTTTTTTCTTTTCTTCCTTCCTTCTCTTTCCTCTCTCTTTTATCTTTTTCTTTCCTTCCTCCTTCCCTCCCTCCCATCCTCTCTCCCCCACTACTTCCTACTCTTCCTTCCTTCCTTTTTCTTTCTCTCTTACCTTTCTTTCTTTTTCTTTCCTTCCTTCCTTACCCCCTTTCCCCACTCCCTCCATTCCTCCCTCCCTCCTTTTAAAAGTTTTGACTCTTGGCAACTACCTGGCCAATCTCCTACATTTTTCTTGGCAAGATTTTGGGAGAGGTTTGCCCTCATCCCTTCCTTGGGGCTGCGGGAATGGCTAGGATAGTCATCCGCCTGTCTCTGTGCCTCAGGTGGGACTAGAACTCAGCAGCAAATGGGTCAATTTTGAGGGGATGCGGCTGTTTGCTATTTTAAGCAAAAGCAAGGATAGAAATGGAAAACTTTGAGAGATCTGACCTCAAAATGTTTCAGCAATTTATAAGCCATTAACGCAGGTATTCAAGGATTCTAAATAAAGAAACAGGAATTAAACAAGACTGCGCCGATCTCATGTTCCCTTGAGAGAATGAAGAACATTTGCATAACTACAAATACTGAAATCTATTTGGATTGGCAGATATGTTGGAAACAAAGAATTGCTACCTTCAAACTACAATCTTACCTACTTACGGAAGGTCCTTGGTCCTTTTTCTTTCTTTCTTTCTTTCTTTCCTTCCATCCATCCATCCTTCTTTCTTTCTCTTTCTATCTCTTTCCTTCCTTCCTTCTTTCCTTCCATCTTTCTTTTTCTTTCTTTCCTTCCTTCCATCCTTTTTCTTTCTCTCTTTCTTTCCTTTCTTTTCTTTCCTTCCATCTTTCTTTTTCTTTCTTTCTTTCCTTCCTTCCATCCTTTTTCTTTCTCTCTCTCTCTTTCTTTCCTTCTTTCCTTCCTTCCTTCCTTTCCTTTCTTCTTTCCTTCTTTCCATCTTTCTTTCCTTCCTTCCTTCCTTTTCTTTCCTTCCTTCTTTCTTTTCCTGTCTTCCTTCCTTCCTTCCCTCCCCTTCATCTTCCCTTCCTCCCTCCCTCCCTCCCTCCCTCCCTCCCACCTATCCATCCATTAAAATATTTATTCTATTATTATTTACAATTGGTGGTATCGATTGTACGCTGGAGAGCTATCCCCAAAGACAAAAGATAAATAATTGATATAAATGCATAAATAACAAGGAGGAAAATAAGCTAGACAAACACGGAAGGCATTTTGAAGAGTTCTTCCATCGGGAACGAAATGTGTAGCACCATCGTTGTGTTTGCGCGACCTTGTATTTGTTGTTGTGTTGTTGGGTCTGCTATTGATTAAATTTAAATGTTACAAGCTGCCAAATGTCAGGGGAAGGGAGTAGGATATAACATTTTTAAAACGGTACAGACACTGTTCTATGCTCAAAAAACCCGAGTTGCATTCACACAACATTAATCCCAGTTATTCAACCATCTATTTTCTAGATTTGTACAACTGAATAAAGCAGGAACCGCAACGAAACATGCGGCTTAACACTAAATGAGCTAGCAGGCCCTATGAATCCATCGATTTTGAGTTTCAGTTAGAAGGATGTATTTATTCTGACTAAACAGAATTGCACAACAGTTGCAACCAGTCCAAAATCCCTACGGGGTTAAACTTGGAATCCTTCAGAACTATCGTATTTTTCGAAGTTTAAGACGCACCTACCTTTATTGGTGAGGAAACAAAGCAAAAAAAACCCTCCCTCTGCCTCTCCCAAACAGCAAACAGCCTGCTTTACTTTCAGTTTCGTTTTCAGCATAGCTTGATTAGCACAAGGGGAAAAAAATCTGCTCCAGCAATTTTCTTGCCTGCAGCAGAGCCCTGCACAAAACAGCTGAGAGTCCGGAGGCCCAATCCAAGCAACTTGTGCTAATTAGGCTGTGCAGAAGCTGAAAGGAGCTGTTTTTTCTTGCTGTTTGCTTGCAAGGAGGTAACTGCTGCAAGGCAGAGGCCAAAGGGTGGGGGCCAGTGGGTGGGCGGGGCTACATTCGGTGTATAAGACGCACCTAAATTTTCACCCCCTTTTAGGGGGGGAAAAGGTGCATCTTATACTCGGAAAAATATGGTACTTCAAACCGGGAACAAATTCACATGTATGGTGGATGAAAGCAGGTTTCCATCTTGATGCCTTTTATTTACTTATTTATTTATTTGTTCCTATTTCTATACCGCCCTTCTCCAAATAGGACTCAGGGCGGTGAACAGCCAAAGTAAAAAACAAAACATACAAAATTTAAAAGCAGTTTAAAATAATTAAATATTTTGGCCGGAAATTAAAACAACCCAATTTAAAATCAATTTAAAACTTAACTCAAGCCAGCCTAGCTAGTTGAAATAAATAGGTTTTCAGGGCCCAATGAAAAATCCGGAGGTCTGTTATTGTACGTATCTCTGGGGGGAGGTTGTTCCAGAGGGTGGGCGCCGCCACAGAGAAGGCTCTCCCCCTGGGAGTTGTCAGCCGACATTGTCTGGCGGACGGCACCCTGAGGAGGCCCACTCTGTGCGAGTGTACTGGCCGGTGGGAGGCTATTGGTGGCAGAAGGCGGTCTCGTAAGTACCCCGGCCCTAAGCCATGGAGCGCTTTAAAGGTGGTCACCAACACCTTGAAGCACACCCGGAAGACCACCGGGAGCCAGTGCAGCTCGCGCAGGAGAGGTGTTACATGGGAGCGCCTCATCGCCCCCATAATCCCCCGCGCGGCCGCGGCCTGGACCAGCTGGAGCCTCCGGGTGCACCCCAGGGGGAGCCCCATGTAGAGAGCGTTGCAGTAGTCCAGGCGGGAGGTGACAAGCGCCTGAGTGACCGTGCGTAGGGAGTCCCGATCTAGAAAGGGGCGTAACTGGCGTATCAGGCGGACCTGATAAAAAGCTCCCCTGGTCACAGCCGTCAAATGATCGTCTAAAGACAGCCGTGCGTCCAGGAGGACGCCCAAGTTACGAGCCCTCTCCGTGGGGGCGAGTGATTCGCCCCCAATAGCCAGCGATGGCGTCAGCTGGCTATATCAGGACGCCGGAAGCCACAGCCACTCGGTCTTGGAGGGGTTGAGTCGGAACCTGTTTCTCCCCATCCAGGCCCATTTCATCCAGGCCCATTTCATCTTTACCTTTCATTATGCTTGATCTATTATTTGGGGGAAAAAAGCTCCTACATTTGTTGGACCTCATTTTTTCTAGAGTGATCATTTTTGTATATCCCGTTTTTTCTACGTGTTTCAATTTTCTTCTTTATACTGTAACAGCGATTCTAATAGCAAACCCTTCATAAAAGTGATTGCATGACATTCTTGATTCAATTATCTTTCCATTGATAGATAATTTTTTTTAAATTTTTATTTATTTCTTTACAACAAAATATTTATTCGCACACAGATCGTGACGGGAGCTTTACAGAATATATTAACTTCAGTCAAGATATACAAATAAAAAATAAAAAAAAAACTACACTAACCTTATCCTTTTTTTATTCTATTATTCAACCAAGTATACCATTGGTCCCAGCACTGAAAATATATGGAGTCCTTTTGATCTCTCAAAATTTTTGTTAACCTGTCAGCTTCCGCATATTCGATAATTTTCCCCAGAATCAGGTCTTCAGCCAGTAGGTCTTTCCCCTTCCAATGTTGAGCAAAACATATTCTTGCTGCAGTTATGATATATGTAGTCAAACACCATATATTCGTGCCTATCTTATCTGGCCTAATATTTAATAGATAGTATTCAGGTTTCAATTGTAATTTATATCCCGTGATTTCTAATATCCACCTCTGTATAGATCTCCAAAATTCGATTGCCTTAGGACAGGTCCACCATACATGATAATAAGTACCTATCTCCCCACACTTCCAACAATTTGGGGAGAGTCCTGGAAATATTTTGGCTAATCGAGCGGGAGGGAGATGCCATCTATACACCATTTTATACAAGTTTTCTTTATAAGTAGTTGCCATCAGAAATTTCAATTGTTTCGTCCAAATTTCTTCCCATTTTATCAGTTCAATTGAGTAACCAATATTTCTCCCCCAGGCAATCATTGAGTCTTTAACAATCTCATCCCCTATCCAATAAGTTATTAAGAATTTATAGATCTTAGATAATATTTATTTATTTATTATTTATTAATTAAATTTCTATACCGCCCTTCTCCAAATAGGACTCAGGGCGGTGCACAGCCAAAGTAAAAACAGAGCATACAAAATTTAAAAACAGTATTAAAATAATTAAATATTTGGCCGTAAATTAAAACAACCTAATTTAAAATCAATTTAAAATTTAACTCAAGCCAGCCCTTTCCTCCTTTCCTAATATAATACTATCTATTTCTTGCTGGGTCATGTCTATACCACAAAAAAAAAAAGTCATTGATAGATAATTTTATGGTACTACTCCAAAAGAAAAAAAAAGTGTTATTAGCTAGTTTTAGAAAATGCACTTTTCCCAAAAGGTTTCCACAATTTTGGCCACTACTGTACATATGGAAACGTATAACTAGGTGTTTTTTTTTCCTAACTACTTGTACAAGGGTCATTCTTTATATTATTCATGCTGTCTTGTGTTCTTGTATGGACTGCAGCAGTAGTGGCTAAAACCAATTTCGTTGTATACATGATGTACAATGACAATAAAGGCTTTGAACTTGAACACGAAGGGGGGAAAAAAATCCACACAATACTGTAACTCCTGCTAGTAAAGAGATAGCAAAGACCTCCCCAAGCCAGATTCTTTTTCTAACCAGTTTTCATAAATGCAAGATATTCGCTCTTCTTACCTTATCCACTTTCTAACTTGAGAAGGGATCCATGCGATACAATGAAGAATTCTGCAAAAAAACAGATTACAGTCGTTGTTAGCTGGAAGCAAAGCATTAAAACAGCAACATGATGTTCATACATCCAGCTACATCTCTCTCTCTCTCTCTCTCTCTCTCCCTCTCTCTCTCTGTGTGTGTGTGTGTGTGTAAATGTGTGTTTGTGTGAGTATGTAAATGTCCGCCTCTCTGTTGTAGACACTGGTGCCAAACAAGGCATTCCATTTTACAGTTTTAACACAAAGAACACTCAACTTACAACAGTTTCATTTAGTGACTGTTCCAAGTTACAACGGCGCTGGAAAAAAGTGATTTATGAGCGTCTTTTTCACACTTATGACCACCGCAGCGTCCCGGTGGTCACGTGATCAAAATTTGGATGCTCGGCAACTGGTTCAAGGTTATGACCATTGCTGTGTCCCAGGGTCACTTTAACAGATTATCAGAGTTGGAAGGGACCTTGCAGGTCATCTAGTCCAACCCCCTGCCCAAGAATGAGACCTTACATCTGCCTCTACCTAGGATCAAACTCACAACCTCCTGACTGTGAGGCAAGAGCTCCACCTCTAGGCCACAGCGACCTTCTGACAAAGCAAAAGTCCGAGGGGGGGAGCCAGATTCACTTAACAACCAGATGACTAACTTATCAACTGCAGTGATTCACTTAACAACCATGGCAAGAAAGGCCATAAAATGAGGCAAAACTCACTTAACGAATGTGTCACATTTGACACTTGCTTGTCAGGAGGTCACAAAAGGGGATTGTGTGAGCCCTGGGGACCCGGCAACCGTCATAAATATGAGTCAGTGGCCAAGCGTCTGAATTTGGATCGCCGGTTGCTGTAACGGCCGTAAGAATAAAAAATGCTCATAAATCACTTTTTTTCAGTGCCGTTGCAACTTTGAACGGTCGCTAGACGAATGGCTGTAAGTCAGAGGTGGGTTTCAGCAGGTTCTGACCAGTTCTGGAGAACCGGTAGCGGAAATTTTGGGTAGTTCGGAGAACCGGTAGTAAAAATTCTGATTGGCCCCACCCCCATCTATTCTCTGCCTCCTGAGTCCCAGCTGATCAGGAAGAAATGGGGATTTTGCAGTAACCTTCCCCTGCCATGCCCACCAAGCCACGCCCACCAAACCATGCCACGCCCACCAAGCCACACCCACAGAACCGGTAATAAAAATTCTGACTGGCCCTAACCCCCATCTATTCTCTGCCTCCCAAGTCCCAGCTGATCGGGAGGAAATGGAGATTTTGCAGTATCCTTCCCCTGGAGTGGGGTGGGAATGGAGATTTTACAGTATCCTTCCCCTGCCACACCCACCAAGCCACACCCACAGAACCCGTAGTAAAAAAATTTAAAACCCACCACTGCTGTAAGTGGTGTAAGTGCTGTAAGACTACCTGCCTAGATCCAAGTGTCTCTTTTTTTAGGCACCCAATCCAGGGATCAATAATTTACGCATTAAAATAAACTGTTTAATCTGCATTGTGCCGCGCTTCCTACCCAAACAGATTGAACACAGCAACTGTGCTAGCTTTGCAAAAGTCCGGGGCTCCCCCAACCAGCATTTTTGCTAAGCCTATTAAAAGAGTATGTAGATTTAGTTAATGACGTGCAAGGAAAACATGCAAATTAGCCGTGGTCTTTGTCTGGCCCTTGGAATTCCTTAAATTGTTCGCCCCCGGGAGGCCCGAAAAAAATTCACAAGCGAAAGCGCGGAGCTCAAAGTAAAACAAGGAAAACCAAAAACCGTTCTATCTTTCTTTTCTTTCTTAAAAATACAGCTGGTTTGGGTTGGGTTTCTTTTTATGTTTTTGTGTTTTTTTTTCCAAAAAGAACTAGCAAAGCACAATTTGCAATGGAAGGAAGGAAGGAAGGAAGGAAGGAAGGAAGGAAGGAAGGAAGGAAGGAAAGAAAGAAAGAGAAGTAGCAGAACACAATTTACAATGGGAGGAATGTTAAAACGCACTGCAGAGAGACGCTTTTCGGTGGCCCCAAGTTCAGGGGGGAAAAAAGGTTGTGTTTTCTGCAAGCAGGGATGACCATGGAGGGTTAAGATCAAAGCATTTTTTTGCTTTCCTCCAGGACTCGGTAAAGTGGGGGGGAAAAAGTGGGGTGGGTGGGAGACAGAGTCAGATCAACTCAAATTGGACAAAAAAAGGAGGGGGGAAGAGGGTTCATATTTGGAATTCCTTCCATTTTTGCAAGAACGGGTCTGGAGGCTTTTGAGCCCAGCCGGGATGCCTTCTTGACAGACAAGGATTAAACCATCTTGGGAAATGAGTGGGAGGGAGCCAGGATAGCCATGTTGCAAACGCCACGTCGCGCGCACATTCTCTTCTATAATTCATGAGGCATGAAATTGCTTCAATATATTATTTGGCTCTGGACCAAATCAACCTTCATTTACCAGCTAGCGAGCAAAACATATCTACGGTTTCCAAAGCCGATTCGGCTAATGTCTTCGTTTCATGGATATCCGGCTTGTTGACTTCCTCGCCAATCGTAGCCAATGTCTACGGGGCATCTGAGCAGGTTTTGGACCATGGTTTCAAAGGTTTCGGTTGTGCTTGTGTTTTTAAGGGTTGAAGCGATGGCCTCTCGGTTGGACGCTCAGAGGAGAAGGCTGCTTTACAAGAAGATGGGATAGCTTGAGATTTTGGGGTGGTTCAGCTGTTCTCTGAGGGCCATACACCAAAGCTGACTTTCTTTTTATTTTACAAAATGTTAAGATGGCCGCCCCACTCATTCACTCACTCACGGTGACGGGCCATAGAAAGGATATGGACTCAGCAGTAGGGTGGGTCTTCAAAACTTCTAATGAAGGCTAGATGATATGATGAGGGGGGGGAGAGAGAGATGGAATGCGGGTAAGGTAAGTGGGTGGATGGATGGATGGGTGATGTAGAGAGGTAGGTAGGTGGATGGATGGATGGATGGAAGGATGGATGGATGGATGGATGCTTAAGACAGATGAATATATAGCCAGACATGGATGGATGGATGGATAGATAGATAGATAGATAAGTTAGGGATGGATAGATAGAAGGATAAATAAAACAGAAATGGATGGGCTATATAAAGATGGATGGATGGATGG
This sequence comes from Arizona elegans, assembly GCA_022577455.1. Taxonomy (NCBI): domain Eukaryota; kingdom Metazoa; phylum Chordata; class Lepidosauria; order Squamata; family Colubridae; genus Arizona; species Arizona elegans. The sequence goes on along the minus strand of JAKOOJ010000026.1, from coordinate 9,964,061 downwards.
ATGGATGGATGGATGGACGGATGAATATATAGATAGACGTGGATGGATAGATAAGTTATGGATGGATGGATGGATGGATGGATAACACAGAAATGGGTAGGCTATATAAAGATATAAAGATGGATGGATGGATGGATAAGTTATGGATGGATGGATGGATGGATGAATATATAGACAGACAAGGATAGATAGATACCGTAAGTTAGGGATGGATGGATGAATAACACAGAAATGGATGGGCTATATAAAGATGGATGCATGGTTAGATGGATGAATATATAGACAGACATGGATGGATAGGTAAGTTAGGGATGGATGGATGGTTAGACGGATGAATATATAGACATGGATGGATGGATGGATGGATGGATAGATAGATAAGTTAGGGATGGATGGATAGAAGGATAAATAAGACAGAAATGGATGGGCTATATAGATGGATGGATGGATGGACGGATGAATATATAGATAGATGTGGATGGATAGATAAGCTATGGATGGATGGATGGATGGATGGATGGATGGATGGATGGATAACACAGAAATGGGTGGGCTATATAAAGATATAAAGATGGATGGATAAGTTATGGATAGATGGATGGATGGATGGATAGATGAATATATAGATAGACAAGGATAGATAGATACCGTAAGTTAGGGATGGATGGATGAATAACACAGAAATGGATGGGCTATATAAAAATGGATGGATGGTTAAGATGAATGAATATATAGACAGACATGGATGGATAGGTAAATTAGGGATGGATGGATGGGTGGATGGGTGGATGGATGAATATATAGATAGACATGGATGGATAGGTAAGTTAGGGATGGATGGATGGATAGATGGATGGATGGATGGACAGAAGGACACCGGCTTGACAACTTATCCAAGATCTGTAGTTTCTTGCAACTGTCATCCTTTGCCCTGCGAACCGACGCGGATAAAAAGTAGGGATAAAATGGGATAACCAGTGAGGCAACCATCCCTGGCAGCAATGCAGCTGATAATACATGAAGGGTTTTTTTAGGCCTGCCATTGTCTTGTTTCTGCTAAGAGGAAAGGATGCTGCGTTTTAGCTCAGTTTTGACAAGCGAACCACTCCGGCTGTGCAAATCCCTTAGAAGAGTTGATTATCCCACGAAAACTGGGACGGGGGTCTTAAGGAACTGGATCCAATTACAGTTTGCCCAGAAACTTCATTCTGTCAACATGTCCTTCCACTGCTAGTTTCCAGAAACAGGAGGACACTCTGTTTTTGACAGATATGTTTGTTTTAAAGTCTGACAGGAGAACAACAGGAAAATCGTGCTACAGAGCTTGAATTTCTGAATTTTGCGCTTCGCCGCGACACCTTCCATCTAGAAAATAACCACATTTTCTCATCCACTGTCCTCACTCCAGGGGGAAGGATCCTGCAAAATCTCCATTCCCTCCCCACTCCTGGGGGGAAGGATATTGCAAAATCTCCATTCCCACCCCACTCTGGGGCCAGCCAGAAGCGGTATTTGCCGGTTCTCCGAACTGCTCAAAATTTCTGCTGCCGGTTCTCCAGAATCTGCTAGAACCTGCTGGATTTCACCCTTGCTTATAACCATTGCAGCTTCCCCCGAGTCACGTGATCAAAATCCAAAAGCTTGGCAACTGGCATGTACTTCTGACGGTTGCAGTGTCCCGAAGTCACGTGATCTCCTTTTGCAACCTCCTTATAAGCAAAGTCCATGGGGAAGCCAGATTCCACTTAACAACAATTTGATAACCGCAGTGATTCACTTAACAACCATGGCAAGGAAGGTAGTAAAATAGGGCATATTTCACATGACATCTGTCTCCCTTAGCAACAGAAATCTGGGGCTCGGTTGCGGTCGTAAGTCGAGGACTACCTGCAAACCTCAAGGAGCTGAGTTCAACACAACGTGCTCGGCAAGATTTGGACTTAGTGCAACGCACCACCCACCATCAAAATCAGAACCGAGTAGAAAATGAGGACATTCCAATTCCTGGGATGAGAATAAATTCTACTTATGCTGCTTTCCAACGCAGCGAGAGACATTCAGCCCTGCTTTTATGAGGCTTCTAACTCTGAAGCCAGAGTCATTTTTCCTCCTCTCCATTCTTCAGACACAGAATTGTTTTCTGGGCTTCGCACATTTTGGAGAAGAGCGGTCCTCGCGCGGTTTTTCTCTCTCTCTCTCTCTCTTTTTCTCTCTCTCCCGGACTCAAAGCATCGCTCCAACCGTCTCAAAGTGACAGGAGGAATGGCTGATGAACTATTGATTTGGGAACGCGAGCCAACGGGGTTGCCAAGTTGGATCCTCTCCTCCCCGTTTTCTGGCTCCTAGCTGTGTGCACTGCAGTTGTAGAGGCATAGCTGCGTAACTAGGATTTCTCTTCCCCGGCACATAGAGATTTAATAAGATGTCTGTGTGGTGATAAAGATTTATTGTCGGGGCCCCAAACCAAGAAAGACACACGGCTGATTTTTATTTTTTTTTCTGCCAAGATGAGTTCTTTTATTGTTTCACACCGAAAGACAGAATCTTGCCGGATGAAATACTCAACTATCTGTCTCTACAATAGACTCTGGGAACTGTTAGAGAGAGAGAGAGAGAGAGAGAGAGAGAGAGAGAGAGAGCGAGAGAGAGAGAGAGAGAGAGAGCATCTTCACCCAGCTGGCTTTCATGTTTAAGGCAGAACTAGAACTCACTGCCTCCTGGTGATTGGTCCAAAGTCACCCAGCTGGCTTTCTTGGCTAAGGCAGGACTAGAATTTACCATCCCCTAGTGCAGTGATGGCTAACCTTTTCTGGACCGAGTGCCTAAAATGTGCACACGTACAAATGCACTTACGCACTCCCAAACCACCAAAATGCAATGTGTGTGCTGGCCCCATGCATGGGGCCCTCAGTGCATGGGTACATGGCCCCCTGCATGCACCCCACGCATGTGCGTGCATCCACGTATGTGCCCCACCTCTCAGCATGTGCACATGGCCCCTCCGCACACACCCTGCCTTCCCCCACGCATGGATGGCAAAGACCCAACAACCAGCTGGCCAATGGGAGGTGCGCGCGCATTTGCGGCAGAGCTGAACTGTGGTGATGGCTTGCGTGCCATCAGAGAGGGTCCTGTGCGCCATCACGGCCCTAGTGATTGGCCCAAAGTCACCCAACTGGCTATCTTGGCTAAGGCAGGACTATAACTCATCCTGTTCTGGGTTCTAGCCTGATGCTTTAACCATTAAATCAAACTGGCTCTCATGGGTATGATGGTAATGACTACAGTTTTATAAACATCAGCTCTGGACCCCAATGTTCTCCTGCTATTTTTTCCCTCCACAATCGGTCCCCAAAGCTAGATGGTTGATCAACCTTTTTCAGGTCTAAATAAACTTCACAACTAGGCAATCTGGAACAACTGGAAGTTTTGATAAAGATTCCTGGATCTTCAGGGTGCTGAAATCCTGCAGTTGAATGGCACCCATGCTGCACCACCATTAGAATTACCCAGGGGTGAAATGCTACCGGTTCAGGCCAGTTTGCCCAAACCTGTAGTAAAAAATGTTTTAAAAAGGTTTTTTTAAAAAAAGGTTCCGACGATCAGCTGTGACAATCAGCTGTGACAATCAGCTGTGCCACACCTGTTTTTTACTTTTTTAAAGCATTTGTTACTACCTATTTGCCCGAACCGGTGGTTAAAAAAAAGGCTTAAAGAAAGTAAAAACGAAGTTCTGACGATCGCGGGCACAGCTGATTGTCACAGCTGATTGTTGGAACTTTTTAAAAAACTTTTTTTAGTTTAAAAAAATGCTTTAAAAAAGTTTTTAAAAAGTTGGCCACGCCCACCCAGTCACATGACACCCCGCGCCAATCCATGCCCACAGAACCGGTAGGGAAAATTTTTGAATTTCGACACTGCAGCTACCATGGTTTTTTCTGTTGGGAAATGAATTTCAGGGTTGAAAAAAATCAAAGCAAGAGATTTTCCCTTACGGTGAACTTCACATGTTCTCTCTCTCTCTCTCTCTCTCTCTCTTTTTTTTTTTTTTCCTCCAAAATCTCTCAGCCTTATTACTCAAGAAGGGAGGGGAACCATTCAGACTGAGGCAATTATGTTCGGAATAGAACGAATGCCGTAATTATACCTTTCAGAGCTATGTGAAAATATTTTGAAGGGAAACAGTGCCAAGGTGGCGGCTTCTGCTTCGTGGAAATGGCACGTGGTTCCCCCTGCTCTCAAGGTTGAGAGCCACGCAGGAGTGCGAACGTGTGCGTTAAAAGAGAACGCGTAGACCTGTGGTCTTCTTTTCCGAAACAGGTGCTCCATAATGGACGCTATTCAGGATTCCTCTCTAATTCTTCATCCTGCTGGCAAGATGAGTATCAGAGAGCCAGTTTGGTATTGTGGTGAAGGTGCTGCCCCAGAAACCAGGGGATGGTGAATTCTAGTCCTGGCTTAATCAAGAAAGCCAGCTGGGTGACTTTGGCCAGTCCCTCTCTCTCAGTCCCACCCACCTCACAGAGTAGTCATCGTGGGGAAAATAGGAGGAAAAAGGAGCATTGTGTAGATTCGTCACCACCTCTGAGTTATTTACAAAAATAATAAAGGCAGGATAAAAATCTAATAACATAAACAGGCTAATCGATAAACAAGAGATCGTAACCTTGGCGTCCTGTTGTGAGTTCAGTTAGGAACCCTGTTTCTCCACTGCGCCATTTTAGAAGCTTCGATATTTATTACCGCTTTACGGCCAGAAGGATTTAAAGCTTCAGTGTTGTAGGAAATTTTTTAAAAAAAACAACAACTCTGAAAGGTAATCAATTTAACACCAAAAAAAAAAAAAAAAAGGCTTGCACAGAAACCATCCAAGTCTCGTATTTCTACTCAGGTTCCCACCCATCCATTCTTACCATCCATGAATTAAACTTGTAAAAGATCCTCATAGATATAATCCTATTTTTTAAAAAAAAGGGGAGGGGCATTTCAATACAACATCAAGGAACAAGTATTTCCTTACTGCTGGGTTTTTTTTTTATTATTATTATTTAAACTCTAATTAGCTTTAAAATTCACTGAAGGCAGGTGAAAAAAAAATCAAGAAATTGCCAGGTGATTTTGAGGCTCCGAAATGCCTTTTGAGCTAAAATGGGACAGATTTTTTAAAAATAAAATTAAATAAATAAATAAATAAAACCAACCAGAAAATAAAAATGCAGCTACAGGTTCTAAAAACGGCAACCTCATGCCATTAGCACATTTTCTCAAAGGTTTGGTGAGCCAGAGCTGACCCTTTAAGTTCATTACATCAAGAACAGCTTTTCTGGGGGAAATGATTTAAAAGGGAAAAAAAGGCTGACCTACACATGCTCCGTGCTTTAAAATATTCTTTGTACAAAACACACACGCACAAACACACACAGCCCCTAGTGTTCAGAAATCATACCTGTGGGGAGTGGGGTGGGAATGGGGATTTTGTAGTATCCTTCCCCTGGAGTGGGGAGGGAATGGGGATTTTGCTACACCCACCAAGGCACGCCCACCAAGCCACACCACGTCCACAGGAAAAAAAATTGAATTTCACCACAGCCTTACTCTCATTATCTCCTTCCTTCCTTCCTTCCTTTTCTTCTTTTTCCTTCCCTCTTCATTCTCCTTTCTTCTTCTTACTTGTATCCTTACGATTTATATTGATATTGTTTCCTGATTGCTTATTTGTTCCCTATGGCTATCATTAAGTGTTGTACCTTATGATTCTTAATTAATGTATCTTGTCTTTTTATGTACACTGAGAGCGTATGCACCAAAGACCAATTCCTTGTGTGTCCAATCACACTTGGCCAATAAAGAATTCTATTCTATTCTATTCTATTCTATTCTATTCTACTCTACTCTACTCTACTCTACTCTACTCTACTCTACTCTACTCTACTCTACTCTAATTCTACTCTACTCTACTCCTCCACTCCACTCCACATTCTATTCTACTCTACTCTACTCTACTCTATTCCACTCCACTCCACTCTCCACATTCTATTCCACTCCACTCCACTCTCCACATTCTATTCTACTCTACTCCACTCCACTCCACATTCTATTCTACTCTACTCCACTCCACTCTTCTCTTCTATTCCTTCCCTCTTTCCTTCTTTTTCCTTCCTTGCTCTCTTCCCATCTTCCCTTTTTTTTCTTTATCTTTCCTCTTTCCCTTTCTCCTTTCCTGTCCCTTCTTGCATGCTCAAATGCAAAAGGGGAAACACCCTCCCTTCCCCACCCCACATGCTCTGTTTTCTCTGGCGGAGGCAGCGTGGGCTGGTCCTTTGCTGTTTCCAGACCACCAGCCCCATGGGCCAGATCCTGCCCCTTGGGCCTCGAGTTTGACACCCCTGCTCTAAAAGCCAGATTCGCCTCTTTGGCTGACTCTGTCCTGCCAAGCACGAGATCAGGGTTTGTTTGTTTTTTTAAAAAAAAATCATGTATGTGCAAGGCTAGCGACCTTCACATTAATGTACTGGAGAACAGGTGTTTTACAAGAGATGCTGAGTTCGTGTTAGCCTTCAAAAGTGTCAGCTCACGTTAAAATAAAGGAAGATTGATAACAGAGCGTAGAGTTTTTAGCAAGACGTGAGCTTTTAATTATTTATTTACCAAAGTCATCCCTGAAAAGGAACATGGAGCAGAGAATTATGGGTCCAGCAGCCCTCCGCAACAGTCCTTGTGTTTCTTACGTGGCCACTTGGGAAAATTGTCTACCCCCCGCTTTTTTTTTTAAAGACACCATAGAAAACAACAGCCCAGTTGGTTTTGCTGAACTTAAGAGATGCTTAAGCACCTCTAGTCAGAACCTATATAAACACAGGTACAATTAACTCATTGTTAATTGGTTGCAGGAGGCGGGATGACTACCAAAAAACAATGAGTAACATCACCATATTCCCCAAAAGGAATAATGTAGTGAATCACAAGGCAGCTGACTTCTCTTGAAAAGGGATGGATAGTAGGTAGGTAGGTAGGTAGGTAGGTAGACAGACAGACTAGATAGATAGATAGATAGACAGACAGACAGACAGACAGACAGACAGACAGACAGAATTTAGATAGACAGACAGCAGAGGATGGATGGATGGATGGATGAACAGAAAGATATAGACATAGACAGGAGAGAGAGAGATGATGGATGGATAGATGGATGCATGAATGCATGGACAGGAGAGGGAGAGAGAGGGGGGAGAGAGAGATATGGATAGACAGGAAATGGAGATGGATGGATAGATAGACAGAAGAGGGGGAGGGAGAGAGGGAGGGAGGGGAGAGAGAGGGGAGGGAGAGAGAAAGAGAGAGGAGGAGAGGGAGAGGGGGAGAGAGGAAGAGAGGGGTGGAGAGGGATGGATGGATGGATGGATGGATGGATGGACAGGAGAGGGAAAGGGGGAAGGGAGAGAGATATAATGGATGGATTGATAGACAGGAGAGGGGGAGGGAGGGAGGGGAGAGAGAGGGGAGGGGGAGAGAAAGAGAGAAAGAGAGAGAAGGAGAGGGGGAGAGAGAGGAGAGAGAGGGAGAGAGAGATGGATGGATGGATGGATGGATGGATGGATGGATAGACAGGAGAGGGAAAGGGGGAAGGGGAGGGAGAGAGATATAATGGATGGATTGATACAGGAGAGGGGGAGGGAGGGGAGAGAGAGGGGAGGGGGAGAGAAAGAGAGAAAGAGAGAGAAGGAGAGGGGGAGAGAGAGGAGAGAGAGAGGGAGAGAGAGATGGATGGATGGATGGATGGATGGACAGGAGAGGGAGGAGGGGAGGGAGAGAGAGATATGATGGATGGATTGATAGACAGGAGAGGGAGAGTGGGAGGGGGAGGGAGGGAGGGGGGAGAGGGGAGAGAGAGAGGGAGGGAGGGAGAGGGAGGGAAAGAGAGAGAGAGAGAGATTGCTTTGGAAATACAATCATGTCTACAACGAAACACGGAAGGGGTGGGGGAGAGAAACCTCTGGGAGACACAGTCACAATTTTTTCCAATCTGGTTGTGCAATTGTGCAATTTTGCAATTTCTCCCTCAGAGAAAGGGCCACCTATGACAGTTTGATAATTTCCTGGTTTCCTTGTCCAACCAGAAGAAACACTGAGTCCGTCCTGAACCGTTCCTTCTTCTGGTATCACTCCGAACAGATTTTGACCTGCGGGGATATCCTGTTTAAAACCGTTTTGGTTCCTCCTCAATTAAAAGCCGGAGGTAGTTCTACCAAGGGGCTGAGGGAGGATTAATCGCGGGGGGGGGGGGTCGCGACGGTGGCTCTTCCTAACAATTTACTGATTAAAAGATGTTGGGATGAAAGTGCTGACCCCGTCAAAGATATCCTGCAATTAAGAGAGAGCTGCAGAGGGGGGAAAAAAAATAAAATAAACCTACAATGAACGCATTTTGTGTTATCATTACTAACATTCAGAGCTATTTTTAAAGACCAAGATGTGTTAGAATTTCCTAGCATTCTTGAAAAGGAGGGTTTTTTTCCCCCAGCTCATTGTTTTAATGAAGATCACGACTTGAGAGGGGAAAACTTCACCTTCCATTTCCTGGACAACCACAATCGCACTAAGCGATTGTGGTCCGAAGCACCTGAAGGCAGGACGAGAAGCAACGGATGGAAACCAATCAAGGAGAGAAGCAACTTAGAACTAAGGAGAAATTTCCTGACAGGGAGAACAATTAATCAGGGGAACAACTTGCCTCCAGAAGTTGTGAATGCTCCAACACTAGAAGTTTTTAAGAAGAGGTTGGATAACCCTTTGTCTGAAATGCTATAGGGTTTCCTGTCTAAGCAGAGGGTTGGGCTAGAAGACCTCCAAGGTCCCTTCCAACTCTGTTATTCTATTATTCAATCTATTCTATTCCATTAAGGGGGAGAAGGTTCTGCAGTGAAGCTGGGTTTTGAAAATATAACCTTGGAGAGACAACTTGAAAAAAACTAACACAGCAGAGCCTTCATTCTCAACACTGCCAAGACAAGGTTGGGAAATATTTTAAGTCAGGGGAGGAGAAGGGAAGGACAAGATGCTGATGATACGGATAAGTATTCTATTCTATTCTATTCTATTCTATTCTATTCTATTCTATTCTATTCTATTCTTCCTATTCCTATTCCATTCCTTTTCTATTCTATTTTATTCTATTCCTATTCCTATTCTATTCTTCCTTCCTTCCTCCTTCCTCTATTCTATTCTATTCTAAATTCCTCTTCTCTTCTACTTCTCTCACTCTATTCTATTCTAAATTCCTCTTTTCTCTTTCTATTCTATTCTATTCTATTCTATTCTATTCTATTCTATTCTATTCTATTCCCTTTCCATTATTCTATTCTATTCTATTCTATTCTATTCTATTCTATTCTATTCTATTCTATTCCCATTATTCTATTCTATTCTATTCTACTCTATTCCTATTCCTATTATTCTTCCTTCCTTCCTCCTCTATTCTATTCTATTCATCTTCTATTCTATTCATCTTCTATTCTTCCTTCCTTCTTCCTCCTCCTCTTCCCCCTACTCTACTCTACCTTTCCTTCCTTCCTACTCTACTCTACCCTACCCTATTCATCTTCTACTCTATTCATCTTCTATTCTATTCTTCCTTCCTTCTTCCTTCTCCTCCTCCCCCATACTCTACTCTACTCTACTCTACTCTTCCCTTCCTCCCTCCCTCCTATTCCATTCCATTCCACAATTTATTCTGCCGTGTCTGTATTTCTTTCCCGCTTGGACAGAAGAAGTCAGGTGAAAAGTGCCTATTTTTAGAAAATGCCTCAATAGGAAAAGAGTGGATCTAAGCTGGTGCCAAGATTGCACCATTTCGCCTCTCTAAACCTTCAGTTCCTCAGCAGGTTAAAAAAAAACCCCAAATCATCGAATTGCTAATAGAAATGTGAAAGAGCATCTTTTAGGACCACAGCTAGACCTGCATAAGAATCTAACCACAGATAGTCCTCGACTTAACAACAGTTCATTTAGTGACCGTTACAAAGTTACAACGGCACTGAAAAAAAGTGGCATGGCTGTTTTTCGCACTTACGACCGTTCCAACCTCGCCTATGGCCCCACGATCCAAATTTAGACGTTTAGCAACTCATATTTATGATGGTTTCCAGCATCCCGGAGTCATGTGATGCCCTTTTTGTGACCTTCCGACGAGCAAAAGTCGACGGGGAAACCAGATTCGCTCAACAACCGTGTTACTAACTTAATAAACCGCACGGCTTCGCTTCACAATTGCAGCAAGCAAGGTCGTAAAACGAGGCAAAATTCACTTGTCTCGCTTAGCAAAAGAAATTTGGGTCTCCATTGTGGTCGTAAAACGAGGACGTCCGGGGGAGGGGGTTGGACTAGATGACCTACAAGGTCCCTTCCAACTCTATTAATCTGTAAATCTGTAAAAATTCAAGATGGTTATTCCCAGCATCGAAACAGTTCCTAGAACAGGGAGATTCTTTTCAATCAAGCCGATTTCTGCAAACTGTTACCGGATAGCAGAATTTCCTTACAGGCGCCTGCTCGGATTTTTCCCGCTTCTGATGCAATTTTCCTTCCTCCCTCCCTATTCTTAGTTCGGTGTTGGGAAAACAAAGCAACGTTTGTCATTATTTTTAAGAAGAAGAAAAAATACCGTGTCAACTGTCCTAATCAAGGGTTTCTTTCGGTTACAGGCAAAATTGTTCTTCTTTTAAAATAATCACCTTACTTCTTTGTGGAAAAAAGGAAGGTTCTACATTTAGGGAAGAAAAACAAAATGCACAGGTACAGTATATGTGGTACCTTGCTCAATAGCAGTAACTGTGAGAGGGATCTTGGAGTCCTGGTGGACAACCATTTAAATATTGAGCCAGGAGCTGCCAAAAAAGCCAACACAGTTCTAGGCTGCATGAAAAGAGGGAGAGAATCAAGATCACGTGAAGTGTTAATACCACTTTATAAGGCCTTGGTAAGGCCACACTTGGAATACGGCATCCGGTTTTGGTCGGCACAATGTCAAAAAGATTTTGAGACTCTAGAAAGAGTGCAGAGAAGAGCAACAATGAGGATGAGGGGACTGGAGGCTAAAACATATGAAGAACGGTTGCAGGAACTGGGTATGTCTAGTTTAATGAAAAGAAGGACTAGGGGAGACATGATAGCAGTCTTCCATTATCTCAGGGGTTGCCCCAAAGAAGAGGGAGTCAAGCTATTCTCCAAAGCACCTGAGGGCAGGACAAGAAGCAATGGGTGGAAACTAATCCAGGAGAGAAGCAACTTAGAACTAAGGAGAAATTTCCTGACAGTTAGAACAATTAATCGGTGGAACGACTTGCCTCCAGAAGTTGTAAATGTTCCAACACTGGAAGTTTGTAAGAAGAGATTGGATAACCATTTGTCTGAAGTGGTGTAAAGCTTCCTGCCTAAGCAGAGGGTTGGACTAGAAGACCTCCAAGGTCCCTTCCAACTCTGTTATTCTATTCTTTATCCAATGCCAGGGCAGCCAGCCAAATAATTACCTTGCTGAATTGGTGTACAGTGAAGAGACAACGGGCCAGCCCCCCCCCAGCCCCCAACCCTTATTTTTCGCCAAGGTTTCAAACCGTCAAACGCTTTGAAAGACAATGCCTTCCCTTGTTCTGTGAGCTGCACTCCGTCTTTCATAGTGGCAAGCTGCGTGGAGCATTTTATGCAAGCGGAAAGGTGAGGCGTGACCACAACAGCAATAATAACAACTTAACAACTGTCGATAAGAAAGACTACAATGTCTGGAGAGCGAGCGTGTGTGTGGGGGGGTGGTACTTGGGAAAGAGCAGAAGGGGAAGAGCTGGAGCTTGGTAGTACAGTGGTCTAAAGCACCCTGTTATTAAGACCAGCTGCCTGCAATTACTGCAGGTTCAAATCTCACCAGGCTCAAGGTTGACTCAGCCTTCCATCCTTTCTAAGGTAGGTGAAATGAGGACCCAGTTTGTGGGGGCAATAAGCTGACTTTGTATAAAATATACAAAAGAATGAAGGCTATTGCTTAGCACATTGTAAGCCACCCTGAGTCTCCGGAGAAGGAAGGCATATAAATCAAATTAAAAAAAAAAAATCACAAGATACAAAGACCGGCAAAGAGAAGTAGGATGGCGGTGGCAAAAGAAAGCAGAAGATATAAGCGGTTCTTGACTTACGGCCATTTGTTTAGCGACAGAATTTTTCAGCAGTACTGCAAAAAAAAAAGTAATTTATATCCAGTCCTCATGCTTACAACTGTCACAGCATTCCTACAGCACATGATTAAAGATTTGGGCACCAGGAAAGGGGTATATACATATGACAGAAAGCTGGCTGGGTGACTCTGAGTCAGTCACCAGGAGACTGGGAGTTCTAGTCCCACATTGGGCATGGAAGCCAGCTAGGTGACTTTGGGCCAATCACCAGGAGACTGGGAGTTCTAGTCCCGCCTTAGGCATGAAAGCCAGCTAGGTGACTTTGGGCCAATCACCAGGAGACTGGGAGTTCTAGTCCCGCCTTAGGCATGAAAGCCAGCTGGGTGACTCTGGGCCAATCACCAGGAGACTGGGATTTCTAGTCCCACATTGGGCATGAAAGCAACCTAGGTGACTTCGGGCCAATCACCAGGAGATTGGGAGTTCTAGTCCTGCCTAAGGCATGAAAGCCAGTTGGGTGACTTTGGGCCAATCACCAGGAGATTGGGAGTTCTAGTCCCATCTTGGGCATGAAAGCCAGCTGGGTGACTCTGGGCCAATCACCAGGAGACTGGGAGTTCTAGTCCCACTTTAAGCATGAAAGCCAGTTGGGTGACTTTAGGTCAATCACTAAGAGACTGGGAGTTCTAGTCCCACATTGGGCATGAAAGCCAGCTAGGTGACTTTGGGCTAATCACCAGGAGATTGGGAGTTCTAGTCCCACTTTAGGCCTGAAAAATGACTGGGTGACTTTGGGCCAATCCCTCTCTCTCTCTCTCAACCCAAATCACCTCACAGAGTTGGTGTTGTGAGGTAAATGAGGAAGGTGTATTAGATTATGTTCGCTACCTTGAATTATTTGTAAAAATAAAGGCTCGTATACAAATAATGAAATAAATAAACGTGATCATCTGGACCAGCTGATATCTTTTCAAGGTTGTCCCTTGGCTGAGCCTGCCAGTGCACCAAAGAGCTTTCCTTGGGCAATTCGCTCCCTTGCTGTTTTCTGTCAAAAACTCTTTCTTATTTCCAGCTTTCCATCTCTTTGCTTGTAGGAGTAAATTTCATTTACTTGTATGAGTAAAGGAAGAGACACATGCGTGTCAGAAAACGCTCTTATTGCAACCACCTCGAGCAGGGAAAAAAAAAAAAACAGGGCAGAATTCTTCCATAGTGGAAGCCGATCCGTTCCTGTAAATTCTGAATTTGGCCAGAAACCCATCTTGTAAAGTGGGATCCATCATCCGGTTGCCAAATAAAATTAAATCCGAACGAGGAATGAGAGGGCAGTGGTGAAATCCTCTGCAGTTTGCCACCGGTTTGCACATGTGAGGTGCATGTCAAACACGCACAGTGAGTGCCAAATGCACAGAAAAAGGAGGCTTAACAAGGTAAGTGTCGAGCCCCAGCTGGGTCTCGTCACTCACGGGGCTGGAGAGGAGAAAGTTGCCGGCTGTTCTGGCTGGACGATGGGCCGGGAGTAAGTAGAACAGCGAGGGGGGAACAGCTGTGCCGCATGATTTAGATTTAGTGAATATGAATCGCACGGCACAGCTGATCAATGGAAATACCAGTTCGGGTGAACCCTTTTTTTTTTTTTTTTTAATGACTGCTTCACCCGAACTGGGAGCTTTTATGACTACCGTTTCTCCCAAACCGGTGCGAACCGGTAACATTTCACCCCTGTAAGAGGGGTAATTCAGTGGTGGGATTCTGCCGGTTCGCACCACTTCGGGAGAACCGGTTGTTAACTTTCTGAGCAGTTTGGTGAACTGGCTGTTGGAAGAAATCATTAGGGCAGAGAACCGGTTGTTAAATTATTTGAATCCCACCACTGGGGTAATTCCATGGCAGAAGACAGAAGGAAGCCAAACAGAAATCTTTGTAAGAAAAGGGAAGGCTGGCTGGGGGAAAGAAAAAAAAAATCAATGGATTTCAATTTCTTTAAAATGGAACACGCATGTTAGAACATGTTTCCTTTGTGGTTATTATGCAAGACGTGTGTTCACGCTAGCAGGCTGGGCAGTGAGACGATTTTGCCATCCTAATAAAACAAGAACGAAATGGCCAAAAAACGAGATCTCGCACCGAAAGCCAAACATTGTTTGCGACTGAAAGCTTGTGTGACCAAGGAACCACAGGACACTAAAATGCATAATGCTAAAACTCACGGTTTGCTTAACTACGGTGTATCGAAGAAGACAAGCTGGATTGCTGTGCACATTACGAGTGGCTTCAACCTTGATTTCCTGCGAATTGTTTTTATTAATGGTTTGGGGAAGATCCGAGGGCTTGGCGAACAAAGTTTAAATATGAGTAATAAACCAGAACGGTTTTGCATGCGCTAGACGGACGGTAAACAATGCACTGAGGCTTAAATTAATCTTTAAATTATCTTTTTAAGTTATTAGGAAGCAGCTGTGAGACCTCATTGTCTTCGACATACGGCCACAATTAAGCCCAAAATTTCAGTAGCCAAGCAGCTGTCAAAAGAGAGTTTCGTCCTTTTTTACGACCTTCCTTGATACAGTTGTTAAGTGCAGTTCTTAAGTTATGAATGTCGTTATTAAGTGAATCTGGCTTCCTCATTGACTTTGTTGTTGTTGTTGTTGTTAGTTGCGAAGTCGTGCCCGACCCTTCGCGACCCCATGGACAACATTCCTCCAGGCCTTCCTGTCCTCTCCCATCCTTTGGAGTCAATTGAAGCTCACACCGACTGCTTCAGGGACTCCATCCAGCCACCTCGTTCTCTGCCGTCCCCTTCTTCTTTTGCCCTCCATCGGACACTTGGCAACTGACTCGTATTTATGACGGTTGCAGTGTCAGGTGATCCCCTTCTGTGACGTTCTGACAACAACCTCAGTGGGGAAGCCAGATTCACTTAACAACCGGGTTACTCACTTCACACTGGTAGTGATTCGCCTAACAACGGTGGCAAGAAAGCCAGACAATGGGAAAAAATTTCCTCTTAACATCTGTCTTGCTTAGCAACAGAAATGTTGGGGCACAATTGTGGCCATAAATTGAAGGCTTCCTGTATGGCATTCGACATTTCCAAAACTAGATTCCTTACAAAAGCTGTTTTTTTCTTTCTTTCTGGAAATTAGGAATTGCATTTCCCTCTAATCAAAATTAAAGGACGCGGTGGCTCGGTGGCTCAGACACTGAGCTTGTCGATCGAAAGGTCGGCAGTTCAGCGGTTCGAATCCCTAGTGCCGCGTAACGGGGGGAGCTCCCGTGACTTGTCCCAGCTTCTGCCAACCTAGCAGTTCGAAAGCACGTAAAAAATGCAAGTAAGAAAAATAGGGACCACCTTTGGTGGGAAGGTAACAGAATTCCGTGCGCCTTTGGCGTTGAGTCATGCCGGCCACATGACCACGGAGACGTCTTCGGACAGCGCTGGCTCTTCGGCTTTGAAACGGAGATGAGCAGCGCCCTCTAGAGTCAGGAACGACTGGCACAGATGTGCGAGGGGAACCTTTACCTTTACTAGTCAAAATAAAAAAATAAAAATCTGGGAAGGAACTCCAATATTGTCAGCGGATTTACCCGCAGAAAGAATCAGAAGTCGTTTTTGGAAAACACGGTGATTATATTATTAATTTTGCAAAAGGCTTCCATTTTTAAAATGTAGGCGTAGGATGGCTTGAGCATTACAGTCCCACCACATCATTTCTTTTTAAGGGGAAGGAAACCAAAAAAACAAAACAAAACAAAAAAAGAGGAAAAGGCTCATTGTAATTCAAGAGGCATCGGGCAAAACACACCAAACACCCAGCACAAAAACATATTTACCTGTAAAGCTGTTTCATTGAGCTTCCCTTCACTTCAGATATCTGTTGAGGTGACCAAACACATTTTGACAATGATAAAAGGGCAGGCCAGAATGGGGAGGGGGTGGAGGATGACAGCGACGAAAGGGGGAGGATTAAAAAAACAGCTTGGCGCAGCGTTTTTTATCTCAAACCGTCAGTGTTCTCGGTGCTCCCATCGATAAAGCAACTTTTAGTTAGATTGCAACTCGGCGTTTTATGGCCCTCGCAATTCTGCAGGGGGAGGTCATTTCCAGCTTAGGGTGCACCCCCGTTTCCCCCGTGCATCCCAATTCCGCTAGCCCAAAAACACAGCGTGAGGTTTATTAAAAACACCAGCAAGCTTCAAAAACAATTCATTTGGCTGAGTCAGGTCAAAAGCAGGTTAAAGAGAGGGCACTGCGAATCACGGGCAAGAGTTTTAACAGAAGCCTTTAACAACAGGTGATCTATAACCAGTGAGCAAAACTTTCCAGAAGTGCCTGCAAACAACACGGGATAATTAGCAGGGAGAAATCCCAAAGGGGAATGGCCTTTGATTATTTCTATTTTTGTGTACAATGTTGTTGTGAGTTGCAAAGTCATGTCCGAACCATCGCGACCCCATGGACAACGTTCCTCCAGGCCTTCCCATCCTCTCCCATCCTCTGGAGTCCATTGAAGCTCACGCCGACTGCTTCGGTGACTCCATCCAGCCACATAACAGCAGTAAAATGAAGAGCAGAATCGAGATGGAAAGGAGGACACCAGGTGATCCCCACGTCCTCTTCTCTGCCATGAAGGACCAAATTGATGGATGGAGAGGAATATCCATCCTTAATGCCATGCAAGCAAGCTTTTTTACTAATTTACAGGTGGTCCTTCGACTTATGACCATAACTGAGCCCAAAATTTATGTTGTTAATATGAGACATTTGTTAAGTGAGTTTTGCCCCCTTTTACGATCTTTCTTGCCGCAGTTGTTAAGTGAATCACTGCAATTGATATGTCAGTAAGGTAAAGATAAAGGTAAAGGTTCCCCTTGCACATATGTGCTAGTCGTTCCCAACTCTAGGGGGCAGTGCTCATCACCTTTTCAAAGACGAAGAGCCAGCGCTGTCAGAAGACGTCTCCGTTGTCATGTGGCCAGCATGACTCACCGCCAAAGGCGCCCGGAACGCTGTTACCTTCCCACCAAAGGTGGTCCCTATTTTTCTACTTGCATTTTTGTCCTGCTTTCGAAGTGCTAGGTTGGCAGAAGCTGGGACAAGTCACAGGAGCTCAGCCCGTTAGGCGGCACTAGGGATTCAAACCGCTGAACTGCCGACCTTTCGATCGACAAGCTCAGAGTCTTAGCCACTGAGCCACCGCGTCCCTGATAAGTTAGTAACCTGGCTGTTAAGTGAATCTAGCTTCCTCACTGACTTTACTTGTCAGAAGGTCGCAAAAGCGAATTCACATTTTAACAGCCTTGAGCTCCTGAACCCAGGACATCAAACTAAGAAATATAGCAAACTTTCTATTTTATTTTACCTTTTAAAGGGGGCTCGTTTCTTCCTCATTGCAGCTCCTAAATAAAATTCTTTCAAAGGAACGATACCCTTCCACGTAAAACAACCACCAATTTTCTCATTTGCTCAAGGCAACCTCTAACAAAATTTGTTTTGAAACAACGAGGTTCTACATCACAGACTTAAAAACTTAGAACAAAGTTTTCTAAGCAACTTAGAACTAAGGAGAAATTTCCTGACAGTGAGAACAATTCATCAGTGGAACAACTTGCCTCCAGAAGTTGTGGATGCTCCAACACTGGAAGTTTTTAAGATGATGTTGGATAACCTTTTGTCTGAAGTGTGTAGGGTTTCCTGCCTAAGCAGGGGGTTGGACTAGAAGACCTCCAAGGTCCCTTCCAACCAGGGTGGATTTGATTTAAATCGAGTTGATTTAAATCACAATTTAAATCATGATTTAAATCACTAGTAAAAAGGCTTGATTTAAATCAACTCGATTTAAATCATAATTTTTAAAGAGCACCTGTCATCTCTGCTACTCCTTTGACCCACTGTTGACTCACCGATAGTCCCAGTGTTGCAGAATATACAGCCTCATGCTACATAACTAAGCTCCATTTCATGCTGAATAAACTAAATTATGTATGTATCTTAAATAGAAAACTATCTTACCATAGATTTTTACCCCAAAAGTTTTTTTATTAAAATAAATTCGATTTAAATCAAAAAAAATCTGATTTTTTTTGATTTTTTTAAAAAAAAATCATTGATTTTTATCCACCCTGCTTCCACCTCTGTTATTCTATTCTAAAAAGGGAGAAAATAATCCTCTCCATTTTCCCCCCCACCGCCCCGTCTCCTTTTTTGTAATAAAACCTGACATTTTCATTCTAGACTGAAGCAATATTTTTTATAAACACCACTGTCGACCTATTGATGCTGGGTCATCTTCCCTCCCTATTTAAAAGGACTATTTAAGAATTGTTCCAGATCAAGAAATGTGTTTGCTTGTTTGCATAAGGGTAGCATGGGGGGGGGGGGGGTCCGTGTGCATATGAATTCTGAAATCAATACCAAAAACGCATCTCTATTTGGGCTGATTATCTTGGCAGGAGGGATATTGATTAGAGTATAACGGTCTCAACTTTACCTGCTGTGAATATCTCATTGGGGGGGGGGAGGTGCAGGTGTGAAAGCCCCCAACCCATTTGTGAACCTGTGTGTGTGTGTGTGTACAGAGTCATTTAGGCAACGAGAAGGAGCACAACATTGCCACTTTAGGGCATTGCTCATCTTCGATACCACATTTGAAATGACAATTATAAAGTCAGAAACTACAACTCCACAGTCAAAGGGGACCAATAATGGAAAGTTATAAAAAAATTAATTTAATTTAATTTAATTAATTAAATTTATATTCCACCCCTCTCCGAAGACTCAGGGCGGCTGAGACTCAAAGAGTTGAGACTCTAGAAAGAGTGCAGAGAAGAGCAACCAGGATGATTAGGGGACTGGAGAATGAAACATATGAAGAACGGTTGCAGGAACTGGGCCTGGCTAGTCTAGTGAAGAGAAGGACCAGAGGAGACAGGATAGCAGTCTTCCAATATTTGAGGAGATGCTACAGAGAGGAGGAAGGGGGTCAAGCTATTTTCCAAAGGCCAGACAAAGAATAATGGATGGAAATTGAACAAGGAGATTCAACCTGGAAATAAGGAGGAATTTTCTGACCGTGAGAACAATCAACCCATGGAACAGAAGTTGCCTTCGGAAGTTGTGGGAGCTTCATCACTGGAGGCTTTCAAGAAGAGACTGGACTGCCATCTGTCAGAAATGTGTAGGGTCTCCCGTTTGGGTTGGGTTGTTGGAGTAGATGACCTACAAGGTCCCTTCCATTTCTGTTAATCTATCTGATCAAAGGCCTGGAGACTAAAACATGAAGAACGATTGCAGGAACTGGGCCTGGTTGGTCTAGTGAAGAGAAGGACCAGGGGAGACACGAGAGCAGTCTTCCAATATTTGAGGGGCTGCCACAGAGAGGAGGGAGTCAAGCTATTCTCCAAAGCACCCGAAGGCCAGACAAGGAATAATGGATGGAAATTGAACAAGGAGAGATTCAACCTGGAAATAAGGAGGAATTTTCTGACCGTGAGAACAATCAACCGATGGAACAGAAGTTGCCTTCGGAAGTTGTGGGAGCTTCATCACTGGAGGCTTTCAAGAAGAGACTGCACTGCCATCTGTCAGAAATGTGTAGGGTCTCCCGTTTGGGTTGGGTTGTTGGGTTGTTGGAGTAGATGACCTACAAGGTCCCTTCCAACTCAGTTAATGTGAATCTATCTAAGATGATCAAAGGTTGGAGGCTAAAACCTACGATGAATGGTTGCAGGAACTGGGCATGGCTGGTGTAGTGAAGAGAAAGACCAGGGGAGACGTGATAGCAGTCTTACAATATTTGAGGGGCTGCCACAGAGAGGAGGAAGGGGGTCAAGCTATCTTCCAAAGCACCTGAAGGCCAGAGAAGGAATAATGGATGGAAACTGATCCAGGAGAGATTCAACCTAGAAATAAGGAGGAATTTTCTGGCAGTGAGAACAATCAACCGATGGAACAGAAATTCCCTTCAGAAGTTGTGAGAGCTTCATCACTGGAGGCTTTCAAGAAGAGACTGGACAGCCACTGTCAGAAACTGTGTAGGGTCTCTTGCTTGGGCTTGGGGGTTTGACTAGATGACCTACAAGGTCCCTTCAACTCTTGTTATTCTGTTAAACATCAGTCAACTTTATTTGTTAACACAGTTCAGGGTGCATACTAATGACAAACTGTTATTCAGCGGTAAGAGAATCCAAGGGGAATACAGGTGGCCCACGGCATACAGCAGTTCGTTGAGTGACCGTTCAAAGTTACAACGGCGCTGAAAAAAAGTGACTGAGGGCCATTTTTCATACTTGCAACCACTGTAGCATCCCCAAGAGGGCTTGATCAAAATCCGAACACTTGGCAACGGGTTCACATTTATGACGGTCGCAGCGATCCCCCATTTGCGACCTTCTGACAAGCAAAATCGACGGGGAAGCAAGATTCACTTAACAACGGGGCTACCAACTAATCCACTGCAGTGATTCACTTAACAACGGTGGCAAGAAAGGTCGTAAAATGAGGCAAAACTCACTTAACCAATGTCTCACTTAGCAACAGAAATTTTGGGCTCTGTTGTGGTCGTACGTCAAGGACAGAGGTGGGTTTCAGCAGGTTCTGACCAGTTCTGGAGAACTGGTAGCGGAAATTTTGAGTAGTTCGGAGAACCGGTAAATACCACCTCTGACTGGCCCCGCCCCCCCCACCTATTCTCTGCCTCCTGAGTCCCAGCTGATCGGGAGGAAATTTTGCAGTATCCTTCTGTTGGAGTGGGAAGGGAATGGAGATTTTGCAGTATCCTTCCCCTTGAGTGGAGAGGGAATGGAGATTTTACATTATCCTTCCCCTGCCACACCCATCAAGCCACGCCACCAAGCAATGCCACATCCACCAAGCCACGCCCACAGAACCGGTAGTAAAAAAATTAGAATCCCACCACTGGTCAAGGACTACCTATAATCTCGGTGACATTAATCCTAACTCACCAAGGCCAACATTTTGTCTCTCTCTCTCTCTCTCTTTTTTTAAAGACTCTTAATCAAGCAGACTTACCTGCGTGACAAGTCCTAATTTATCCAACTGGCCGCTTAATCACGGCGCCTTTAAAATCTGCCGGCCGTAATGATAATCTAATTATATTCTAGATGAGCTATTTTTGCCCTGTCTGCTACAAGATTAATTTGGTGAATCCAACCTCGGCAATCAAAAACAGCAAAATAAAACAGAGGGCTGGGCATCACTTACACAAACTCAGTTTAAAGTTAGCTTGTTTAAAATAAGGAGGAAAAATAAGAGATATAAACTGACCCAATACACTGACGGACGGGCAAGTGAATTTATGCTGATTTGGAAGAGATTTCTTTTCCAAAAAAAACAAACAAACCCCAATTCGGCTAAAGATAGGGCAGCTATTTTAGATCCCTTGTTTAAGCGAACAACAATTTTAGTTAAATTTAGGAGAGGCATCATTGTTGCAGAGATGCAGTAATAAAATATATAACTTTCCTTTTCCTGCTTGCTATGCAGCTTTTTATTGTGCCATTATGGTTAAAAAATCAGAGGGGGGGTGGAGATTTGAAGTGGCTTTTAAAGAAATCTGCAAACCTCAGAGCATTTCAAAATTAATCTTGGTTGCTTTTTGCCAACTTAAACCTAGGGCTGTTTTTATAAGGAAATGATGTCCTTCAATTAGGGTGTCTTTTTCTTTCTTTTTCTTCTTCTTTTTAAAGGAAAGCATTCAGATTCTCTTTAACTTACTGCAGTGAAGAGGCAGCGAACTCTGGTTCCATTTCTTAACAGCCGGCATTCTTTAAATTAGGAAAGTCACAATGGAATCCAGTGGTGTTTTTATATACGTGTGAACCAGAGGTTGGTATTCAGCCGGTTCGTGCTGGTTCACACCGGTTCATGCGAACCGTTGGCAGAAATTTGGCCAAGGTCACCGAACTGGTAGTGATGGCTGGCTGGCTACGCCCTTGAACTGGTCCCCTGATCACCGCTCACTTGCCCCACCCGCCATGTTCTTCGCGCATGCGCATCCCATTGGACTTGCAAGTCCAATGGGATGCGCATGTGCAATGAAAACGGTGGCGATGGCAGCAGCTTTTTCCGGGACCTCTGGTACTTTTCGGTGGCCTGGGAGGCTTCTTTGTCAGCCACTTTCCAGCAGCAGCAGCTGGTTGGAGGGCCACCGAAAACTCCGGTCAGATTGTTCTCCCCACTTCTCTCTGTTATCTTGGATTTCCAAGACCAGGCGAGGAGTGACGGAGAGGGGAGGGCAAAAGGCAGGGCCAGCCAGTGATGGGACAGGGAGCCGCAGAAAAGGGCCCAAAGAGCTCTGGAGCCGCGGGTTGCTTACACTGATCTATCACAACACTGATCCACAAACATTGTCCAATAAGATCTTTGAACAGAACCCCACATGTTTATCGGATACTTCCTGTAATCAAACTTCTCTCTGTGTGACATTTGCACAACAATTATTGTTACAAAAATGACACCGTGCCATCTACCGACCAGTGATGCTTTCGTAAGGGTGGGGGGGGGCGTGTGCGGGGAAAAGGAATATGTCATTTTCCTTAGCAAGAACACAATTTCTTCACAGCGTCCGAAGCAGCTGCGTCACGTGCATAGCTACGCAAAGAAATATGAAGGCCGGCAAATGAGGATTGGAGATTACAAATCGCTCCAACACATTTTCTGATAGATTTCTCACGACCAAATCCAGTCACTTGCAGAAAACAAATTGCAAACAAGACGCGCCGGCTCGGATTTCTGTAATTGTGATACGGTTGCCTACACCCTGTCTCCACAGGGAAACAGCCCAGGAATTTTAAAGAACGGGAGCGACAGAACAGGACACGCCGGGGAGACGGAATCTGGTACAAGCAAAAGTTTAGGATAGGAATAGGAATGGGGGATGGGGAATGGGAATAGGAATAGGAAAAAATGGAATGGAATGGAATGGAATGGAATGGAATGGAATAGGAATAGGAATAGGAATGGAATGGAATGGAATGGAATGGAATGGAATGGAATGGAATGGAATGGAATGGAATAGAATAGGGAATGGGAATGGGAATGGGAATGGGAATGGGAATGGGAATGGGAATGGAATAGGAATAGGAATAGGAATGGAATAGAATAGAATAGAATAGGGAATGGGAATGGGAATGGAATGGAATAGGAATAGGAATGGAATGGAATAGAATAGAATAGGGAATGGGAATGGGAATGGGAATGGGAATGGGAATGGGAATGGAATGGAATAGATATAGGAATAGGAATAGGAATAGGAATAGGAATAGGAATAGGAATAGGAATAGGAATAGGAATGGAATGGAATGGAATGGAATAGAATAGAATAGAATAGAATAGAATAGAATAGAATAGAATAGAAGTTGGAAGGGACCTTGGAGGTCTTCTAGTCCAGGCCCCTGATCAAGCAGGAGAACCTAGACCATCTCAGACAAGTGACTGTCCAATCTTTTCTTTAAAACTTCCAGTGATGGAGCGCCCACGATTTCTGGTGGCAAGCTGTTCCACTGGTTAACTGTCCTCACTTGTTAGGAAGCTTCTTCTTAATTTCAGGTTGCTTCTCTCTTTGATCAGTTTCCAACCATTGTTTCTTGTCCTGCCCTCTGGTGCTTTGGAGAATAAATTGACCCGCCTCTTCTTTGTGGCAGCCCCTTAAGTACTGGAAGACTGCTATCATGCCAACCCTAATTCTTCTTTTCTTTAGACCAGCTGAACCCAAAATCCTGCAGCCGTTCTTCATACGGTTTAGCCCCCAGGCCTCTCATCATTTTAGTTGCTCTTTTCTCTGAACTTTGTCCAAACTCTCAAAAGTTATTCCCTATGCTCCGTGACAATAATGCAAAACTAATTACAACTACTGTTTAGGATATGCTCTGTCCATCAAGAACTATGTTTTGCAAAATAAAATAAAATAAAATAATGAAAATGAAACACATTTTTTGCACTTGGCAAAAAATTTGGATTGGCTAAATCAGGAGCAAGCAGGGAAGCAATACGAAATTCGGGCCATCCTCCGTGTAATTCTCCAGCTCGCTCGAGGCCAGTTCTGCCCACCATTCCAAGTATCCTCAGCCACCCCAAATCCTCTTCCCAGAGTCCTCGATTTACAATCTATTCATTTAGCGACTGAAGCTGCAATGGCAGTAATCTATCGCCAGGCCTCCTGTTTATGACCATCGCTGATCACGGTGACGTGATCAAAATTTGGGCGCTTGGCAACTGGCATGTATTTATGACGGTGGTAGCATCCCAGGCAGGAGTGAAATGCTCCCAGTTCGGACTGGATTGCCCAATCCGGTAGCGATGGCGGCGGGTGGTTTGGAGAACCGGTAGCAAAAATCCCTGCGGCCCCCCTCCCCTCATGCCCAGCTGAGCCGCACGATCATCAGAGGCTTTTTTTTTTACTTTTAAAAGCATTTTTTTCTGCAACCTCTTGGCCGAAGAGGTGGTAAAAAAAATGCTTTGAAAAGTCTCTGACGATCCCAGCTGAGTTACCTGATCATCAGAGAGGCTTTTCAAAGCATTAGAAAAAATGCTTTGAAAAGTTTTTTTAAAAAAATGGCCACGCCCACCCAGTCACATTACCCCCCCAAGCCACACCCACAGTAACAAATTTTACATTTCACCCCTGATCCCAGGGTCACGCAATCACCAGTTGCGACTTTCCTAACCCGCTTCTGATCAGCAAAATCAACAAGCGGATCCAAATTCACTTAATGATTGCACCATTCATTTAACCATTCATTTAAATGGGCCTGGTGGCGCAGCTAGCTAATAGCCTGTTATTAACATTCAGCTGCTTGCAATTACTGCAAGTTCGAATCTCCCCAGGCTCAAGGTTGACTCAGCCTTCCATCCTTTCTAAGGTAGATAAATTGAGGACCCAGTTTGTGGGGGCAATAAGCTGACTTTGTATAAATATACAAAAGTATGAAGGCTATTGCTTAGCGCATTGTAAGCCGCCCTGAGTTTCCGGAGAAGAGCGGCATATAAATCAAATAATAATAATAAAAAAAACACTGCAGTGATTCGCTCAACAACC
Organism: Arizona elegans; assembly: GCA_022577455.1. Taxonomy (NCBI): domain Eukaryota; kingdom Metazoa; phylum Chordata; class Lepidosauria; order Squamata; family Colubridae; genus Arizona; species Arizona elegans. Next base: position 9,938,842 of record JAKOOJ010000026.1, on the reverse strand, counting down.
ATGGCCAAAAAAAAAAAGTCATAAAATCGTGTGGGATTCACTTAACAACCCACCTTGCTTAGCAAGAGAAATTCTGGTCCCCCTTGAGTTGAGTTGATATTTTGGGAAAAGTGCAAAGAGGAGCAACTAAAATGATTAAAGGCCTGGAGACTAAAACATACGAAGAACGGTTGCAGAATTTGGGTTTCGCTAGTCTAGAGAAAAGAAGAATTAGGGGTGACATGATAGCAGTATTCCACTATTTGAGGGGCTGCCCCAAAGAAGATGGGGTCAATTTATTTTCCAAAGCATCAGAAGGGCACGATAAGTAATAATGGATGGAAACTCTCAGCCCCACTCTCTGTCTCTCAGCCCAAGTCACCTCACAGGGTTGTTGTTCTTGTTGTTTTTGGGGAAAATAGGAAGTCCAAAGTGTATTAGCTATGTTCACCTCCTTGAGTTATTTGTAAAAAATAAATAGAGGTGGGATGTAAACCAACAATCATTCTCCCCCGTTAAACACTGGATGTTACAGGTAGAAAAAGGATACCGCTCAGAGCCTTGGTGGCGCAGCAGACTAAAGCACTGTTAAGTAACACCAGCTACCTGCAATTACTGCAAGTTCAAATTTCACCAGGCTCAAGGTTGACTCAGCCTTCCATCCTTCCGAGGTAGGTAAAATGATGACCCGGATTGTGGGGGCAATAAATTGATTTTGTATAAAAAAGAACACCGCTGGGGGAGGGGGCGAAAGCCCTACTAAGCAGGTATATACAAAAGTATGAAGGCTATTGCTTAACGCATTGTAAGCCGCCCTGAGTCTCCGGAGAAAGGGCGGCATATAAATCGAACCAATAAATGAATTGGTTTTATTATTGTGTTTTTATTATTGTGAGCCACCCTGAGTCCATTGGGAGATAGGGCGGCATATAAGCGGAATAAAATAAAATAAAATAAAATAAAATAAAATAAAATAAAATAATAAAATAAAATAAAATAAAATAAAATAAAATAAAATAAAATAAAATAAAATAAAATAAATAAAATAAAATAAAATAAAATAAAATAAAATAAAATAAATAAAATAAAATAATAAAATAATAAAATAAAATAAAATAAAATAAAATAAAATAAAATAAAATAAAATAAAATAAATACCAATCAACCATTCTCTTCTGCAACAAAATGCTTAGCGCATTGTAAGCCGCCCTGAGTCTCCAGAGAAGGGCGGCATATAAATCAATTTTTTAAAAAAAAAAACCTTCCCACAATTCCTGTTTTCGCAGACCTCCTCAAACTAAGCCCCCCCCTTTCCCTTTGGAGGGTATCCCCCAAAATAAAAGTTTCTCCCAGGTCTTAGTTTCAACCCCAATCTCGCCGGAAGCCTAAAAAAGAGGGCAGCACCCTGTGCATTTGGCCACAATGCAATCAGGCCAAGGCAAAAGGCTGATAAAGACTTGGGGCTGCTACAACGAGAGAGTGCCTGAAATGGGCAGTAATAAAAAATATCTATCATCATCATCATCATCATCATGTTACCTAGTTTGATAATGAAACCTCTGCAAGAAAAGCCTCAAGCTCAGAGAGCACCAAGCACCCCACACTCCTCCTCCTCTCTGCAAATGTCACTCCTTTCTTATACTGATGATGTAACCTAGTTGGGTAATAAAACGTCTGCAAGCAAACGACTGAATTCAAGAGAGCACCAAGGACCCCTACGAAATACAGGTAGTGCTCAGCTTACAGCAGTTCATTTAGTGACCATTCAAAGTTACAATGCCGCTGAAGAGTGGCTTACGACCATTTTCCACACTTAGGACCGTTGCATTGATCTCCACAGTCACATGATTAAAATTCAGAGGGCTTGGCAACCGACACCTATTTACAACGGTTGCAGTAACCCCCTCTCCCCCCACCCCCCAGGGTCGACCTTCCGACAAGTCCAAGTCAATGGGGGAAGCCAGATTCACTTAACAACCATGTCATTAACTGAACCGCAGTGTTTTTTTTTTTACTTAACAGTGACAAGAAAGGTGGTAAAACAGGGTTAAAGCTCACTTAATAAATGCCTCCCTTAGCAACAGAAATGTTGGGTTCCAAATTGTGGTCGTAAGTCAAGGACTACACCTATAATAATAATAATAATAATAATAATAATAATAATAATAATAATAAATGGGTTCTGCAGGGTCAGGCCGGCTTACCTTCCTACCAACCCCGAAAGGTGAAAAAAGCATCCTTGATCACAAGGATGACACACACTCTCTCTCTCCCTCCCTCCCTCTCTATCTCTCCCTCTCTCTCTGCCTCTCCCCTAGGGAAGCCAAGACAGCCTTACAACTCAGTGCTTCTTCCCAAAGGACAGTGACAAGACTATCAAAGACACCACAATACCAATGAGGCTTAAACCGCCCCCCCCATAAGAGGCCAGGAGGCTCTAGACACCCCCCCCCTTTCCGCCCAGAGAAGGGAGGTTGAACCCAGGACTTGGCAACCACGCCTAGCAGCCCCCATTTCCTCCCCCCCCTATTCCCCACCTCAAACCCCAACCCACCACCAAGCCATCTTCCCCATCAACTTCAGGCTACCCCTTGCCCAGATCCCTCTAGCAAATCAGGCTGCAAGCGAAGGAGAAGTTTAGGGAGTGCAGGTGGGGGATCCAACAACCCCGGAGTAGCTTCTGCAGGGGAGCGGAGAGGGGGGGGGAGAAGAGAGAGAGGAAAGGAGAAGCAGAGAAGAGACACCCCCACTTCCACTCCCCATTTTTCTTTCCGGCCTCAAGGGACAGCCCCGCCTTCTTTCCTTTCTTTCCTCCTTCCTTCCTCCCCTCCTCTCCTCCTTCCCTGCCTCCTTCCTTCCTTCCTTCCCTCCTTCCTTCCTCCCCTCCCTCTCTCCCTCCTTGCCTCCTTCCTTCCTTCCTTCCATCCTCCCCTCCCTCCCTCCCTCCTTCCTTCTTTCCCTCCCTCCCTCCTTGCCTCCTTCCTTCTTTCCTTCCTCCCCTCCCTCCCTCCTTCCCTGCCTCCCTCTCCTTCCATCCTCCCCTCCCTCCCTCCTTCCTTCCTTCCTTCTTTCCTTCCTTCCTCCCCTCCCTCCCTCCTTCCTTCTTTCCTTCCTTCCTTGCCTCCCCTCCCTCCCTCCCTCCTTCCTTCCTTCTTTCCTTCCTTTCCTCCTTCCTTCCTTCCCTCCTTCCCTGCCTCCTTCCTTCCCTCCCTCCCTCCCTCCTTCCCCCACCCCCCTCCCCCATTGCCTTCCATCCAAGCAGACCCTCCGGAGTCTTTTCCAAAGGCAAAGCGGGGCGGGGCACCTCTCTCCACCCGGACCCACCCACCCACCCACCCCCAGCCCTCCACTGCAGGGTTCCCACGCGGCACAAAGCGGGGTCTGTTTAGAGCCCTTTTTGTGTAGCCAGGCCGGGTGGCGTTGCCGTCCATCCTCCCTTCCTTCCCTTCCCCTCCCCTCCCCACGCCTCGCAACAATGCCAGCCGCGCGAGGGAAGAGAAGATGCTCCTTCCAAAGAGGAGCCAAGCCAAAGTAGCCGCCAGCCGCCGCCGCAGCCTGGTGATGGGAAGGGGGTGGGCGGGGGGCTTCAAGGCAAGCCTGGCTGGGGAAGGGGGGGAGGAGGGTGGGGACGCGAGGGGAGGAAGATGCAGACCTGGCCTCCGGCGGAGGAGCTGCGCTGCTCGGAGGAGGAGGAGGAGGCCGCCGCGAGGACCGCTGAGCATCTTCCGCGCCCGCAACGAGCGCTCTGCTCTGCCCTGCGCCGCGCGAGAGCCGGCGGGTTCCCACGAGCGCAAAGAGGAGGGGGAGGCAGGGGGAGGCAGGGGGCGGCGCCTGGCTGGCTCCACCCACCCCCTCACTCACTCACTCCCCCCCCCACTCATTCCCTCCCGCTCACCGACCCCTCACTTGGTCCCACCCCCCACTCATTCACTCCCACTCCCCCTCATTCAGACCCACCCACCCCCATTCACTTCCTCCCACCACCCACTCATTCACACCCACCTACCCCGTACTCATTCCCTCCCACCCCCCACCCACTCATTCCCCCCAACCCCTCATTTGCTCCCACCCACCCCCCACTCATTCACACCCACCTACCCCGTACTCATTCCCTCCCACCCCCACCCACTCATTCCCCCCAACCCCTCATTTGCTCCCACCCACCCCCCACTCATTCACACCCACCTACCCCGTACTCATTCCCTCCCACCCCCACCCACTCATTCCCCCCACCCCCCACCCACTCATTTGCTCCCACCCACCCCCCACTCATTCACACCCACCTACCCCGTACTCATTCCCCCCCACCCATCACCCACTCACTTGCTCCCACCCACCCCACTCATTCACACCCACCTACCCCGTACTCATTCCCTCCCACTCCCACCCACTCATTCCCCCCCAACCCCCACCCACTCCCTGACTCCCACCCCTCAGTGACTCCCACCCCCTCTCATTCAGATCCACCCCTCAATCCCTCCCACCCCACTTCACTTGCTCCCCCCCCCTCATTCCCTCCCACCCCCCTCACTGACTCCCACCCACTCATTCCCTCCCACCTCACCCACCCACCCCCTACTCATTCCCTCGCACCCCCACTCACTCCAGCCAAGGCTAGTCTGGGAAGAGCAGATTCCTATTATACACGCACATTCCTCCCTCCCCCCCACGCACACACCCCCGTGGCTACTCAGCCCCGGGGAAGCGCGAGGGTCTTCTTCCAGGGGTTGCATTCCCGCGACCTTCCCTTTTCCCTTCCATGCGGAGGCAAAGCAGCAGCTGCTGCCAACCCTTTGGAGCTGCGTTCCCACGACCCTCCTTGACTCTTTTATTTTTCCCTCCTTCCCCACCCCCTTCCCACGGGGAATTAATTCAGGGGAGCGGGGCTCCGCGTTGGAAACGGTCCTCTGGACGTGCCCCGCTGGGAGTGGGAAGGGGGCGTTGGCACGAGGCGTGTGTGGAAGGGGGTGGGTGGGCTCAATTCAAGCCCCGGTTCGTTTCATCCATGGGGGGGGGTCTTCAACCCATTCCCCACCCCTGATGAATGCGTGGCAAGGTCTCTGCGGTCAGGCCGGGCGGTGTGGGGGGAGGGGTTGCGGGCAAAGAAGGCAGAAGGGCGAAGAAGGGTTGCAGCTCGGATGCCAGCCACCAACATCTGGGGCATCGCTGTGGCTCCTCTTTTATAGACTTTGCAGCCGGGAGACTGGAAAGGTTGAGCAAAGCAAGGTCGTGCATGCAAGGAAGGTGGGGAGGGAGGAGAAAGCACCGTTTGAATCGTGTTTTACAAGAGGGGGGGGGAATATAAACTGAGCCAATAAATAAATAAATAAACAAATAAATAAATATACATATATACATACATACATACATATGGGGGCAGAGATTGCAAGGGCTGGGCACGTCTGCTGATTTAGGGCAAACGCATTGGGCCCCGGGAGAAGGGATTTCCCCTGCAGCGCAAGGCTAGACGAATGGCACAATATAAATAAATAAATAAATAAAATCAATAGCACAGGGCGGGACTTTGGAATATTTATAGCCGCTGGTGCGTGGGGTGCACTGGAAAAGCACTTTTGCACGGTGCATCTGCTGACCTAAGCAAGCTTGCCCAGGCAGGCGTGTTTTTGGGGGTTGCCAACCCTTTCCCTATGGCATTTTGGAGGTTGACCTCCCTTGCAAACACCCCCTCCCCACCCGACGCCGTTGCTTTTCCTGGATTGCCTTCTTTTTTTAAAAAAATAAAATTAAAATTAAAATGCATGATTGCTGAGCCCTGCAAAAGGTGCAAAAGACCAAGAAAAAAAAAAAAGGAGAGATGGGGAGGGAGGAGCGAGCAAAGGAAGGAAGAGCCCGGGGCAGGCCGAGCGAGCGAGCGAACGCACCGCCGGCGGAGGGAGGGGAGGCAAGCAAGCGGAACGGCGGCGTCTCTAGAGTAACCGAGGAAAACAAGCTAATAGCACGAAGGGGGCGGGGTAGGAGGAGGAGCAGGAGGTGGGGTCGATTCAGCCTGGAGCGCGTGCGCGGGCGCGCGAGGAGGAGATAAGGCAGAGCCAATCGGCACGCTGCTTCTTGAATGGTGGTTGTCGCGCCCGGAAGCGGCTGCTCGGTGGGAGTTGAAGGTGCCGCTCGAGCCGCTGAGGGTGAGTTTTGGGTGGCTCTCCGGGACCGGATGTAGGGGGAGGGGCGCACTGGGCCGGAAGTGGGGAGCCCCAAACGGGCCCCTGAGGGTATGGGGCGCGCGCGCGCGCGCGGGGCCTGACGGAAGCATGGAGTATCTTTTAGGCGGGAGGGGGGGGGGTAGTTGGGTTGGTGGACTTCAAGTCCCATCGGCCCCCCGTTTGAAACTCCCTGAGGAGGGATTGTGGGAGTTGTAGTCCGAAAAGTCTAAAAAACAACAACAAAAAAACCCCCTGGCCTCTCTTTTAGCTGGGGATAATGGGTTTGAAAGCATGAACCTTCGCTGTGGGAAGATTAAGGGCAGGGGGAGAGGGGTTCAAGTTCTCCCCCCTCAGCCTTGGGCGACACTGGATTCCTTCCTCTTATCGGTCTACCTCGCAGGGTTGTTGTGTGGCATTTATCCCATTTGTATAAAAAAAGTCCTCGATTTACAACCACTTGTTTAGGGACCGTTTGACCAGTTACTACAGCACTGGAAAAATGGGTTTTTTAAAGATTTTTTATTGAAATTTATTATAATACACTACAATTACAATCAGTCAGACTGTTATTGTTCTACACAGGTTAGATTGATTCTTCTTTTACTTTTCATCGTAATATAACGTAATTTATATTAACTTTTATCTGTTCTTTATTCGGTTGTCAATCCATCTGTACCAATCATTCCACACCGTATAATATTCCGAGTCTTCTTTCTCATTTAATTCTAACGTTAAATTTGTTCATTTCGGCACATTCTAGAACCTTCTGAATAATATGTCCCTCTGGTGGTGTGTCCTTTCCTTTCCAATATTGGGTGCAGGCTATTCTTGCTGCAGTGAGTATATGTATGATTAAATATCTTTTTTTTTTCCTGGTATTTCGTCTTTAGTATTCCCAGGAGAAATGTTTCAGGTATCAATTCAATTTTTTTATTGATTCATTCTTGTAGCCAATTTTGAATTTTTCTCCCAATACCTCATCGCTTCGGGACAGGACCACCACATATGAAAGAAGGTACCTTGGTGGCATCCACACTTCCAACATTTGGAGCAAAAATCTATCCAAATGTAAGCCCTAAATGGAAAAAGTGATTTATTATTATTTTTCACACTTAACGACCCCTGCAGCATCTCTATGGTCACGTGATCGAAATTGATGATGCTTGTCAACTGACTCGTATTTATGACAGTCGCAGTGTCCTTTGGCGACTTCCTGACAAGCAGAGTCCATGGGGAAGCCAGGTTGTCACTTCACAACTGTGTTACTCACTGAACTGCAGTGATTCGCTTGCCACCCCTGTGGCAAGAATGGTCGTAAAATGGGGCAGAACTCAACTGCCTTGCTTTGAACCATGGAAATTATGGGCTCGGTTGCGGTCGTAAATCGAGGACTACCTATATCTCGCATATAATGGTGATTCTGGACATATACATAATAAAAAAAATCCAATATATAAGAGATACTGAAAGCAATTTGCGAGAATTTGAAAGATAAAAATAGAAGTTAAAAACGAAATAGCTCCAGACCCAGGAAATTGGATAATATGGTAATTGGGTGAAATGTGAGCTCTGTGGGTTTTCTGAAACAGGCCAAGTTGCCAAAGAAGCATTTTTGCCTTTTCTCCTATTTTATTGATATGCAGGGCAAATGTCTACGGAGCCTGGCTAGGTGGCTCAGTGACTAAGATGCTGAGCTTGTCGATCAGAAAGGTCGACAGTTCGAATCCCTAGTTATAGGCCGCCTGCATGAGCAGGGGGTTGGACTGGATGAACTCCAAGGTCCCTTTCAACTCTGTTACTGTTACTGAGATTCTCAGTTATCCAGGTCACAGTTGTCCCAAAGGGGCTTTTTTTTTTTCAAGAGGCAACTGGACTTCCTTGTTTTTCTTTGAAGATGTTTCGCTTCTCATCCAAGAAACTTCTTCAGCTCCTGTCAAACATCTTCAAAGTGAAACATCTTCAAAGAAAAAACAGAAAGGCCTCTTGGAAAAAAAACACCTTTGGGATACAGGGCAAATGTTCTGGCTTTCTCTGAAATGTACTTTTTTGTTCTCATATCATAGACTTTCTTCTGAGGAGTCAGTGCAGCCTGCTGCTATCCGTCCTCAATGTCCTCTTAATGACACTGAAAATAAAGTTGGGTTGGTTTGGGGTTTATATTTGCACCAGATTAGAGTGGATTTAGAATAGAATAGAATTCTTTATTGGCCAAGTGTGATTGGACACCCAAGGAATTTGTCTCCAGTGCATAAATAGAATAGAATAGAATAGAATTTTTATTGGCCAAATGTGATGGGATACACAAGGAATTTGTCTTTGCATATGCTCTTGATGTACATAAAAGAAAAGATACATTCGTCAAGAATCATAAGGTACAACACTTAATGATAGTCATAGGGAACAAATAAGCAATCAAATCACATTAGGAAACAGTCAATATAAATCTTAAGGATACCAGCAACAAGGTTACAGTCATACAGTCATTTGTGGGAGGAGATGGGTGATAGGAATGATGAGAAGATTAATAGTAATAGTAATACAGACTTAATGAATAGTTTGACAGTATTGAGGGAATTATTTGTTTAGCAGAGTGATGGCGTTCGGGAAAAAAATGTCCTTGTGTCATGTAACACCCCTCCTGCGCGAGTTGCACTGGCTCCCGGTGGTCTTCTGGGTGCGCTTCAAGGTTCTGGTTACCACCTTTAAAGCGCTCCATGGCTTAGGACCCGGGTACTTGCGGGACCGCCTACTACCACCAATAGCCTCCCACCGGCCGGTACGCTCCCATAGAGAGGGGCTCCTCCGGGTGCCGTCAGCCAAACAATGCCGACTGACGGCCCCCAGGGGGAGAGCCTTCTTTGTGGGGGCACCTACTATCTGGAACGAGCTCCCCCCAGAGATACGGAGGATCCCGGATCTGCGCACCTTCCGCTGCGCCTTAAAGACCTTACTATTTCACCAGGCCGGCCTGGCCTAATTTTCCCCCTCTTTTATAAAAGATTTTTAAAATTTTAAATATCTTTTAGTATTTTATATATTCAATTTTAAATTGGTTTTAAAAGTTTGGGGTTTTAAATTTGTCGGGGCCAAAATTATTTAATTTGATTTTATTCTATTTTTTAAATTTTGTATTGTATGTGTTTTTATTGTTTGGCTGTGCACCGCCCTGAGTCCTTCGGGAGTAGGGCGGTATAGAAATCTAATAAAATAAATAAATAAATAAAATAATAGTTGTCCTTGTGTGCAGTGCTCTATAGCGTCGTTTTGAGGGTAGGTGTTGAAACAGTTTATTTAGCTTAGGATACATCGTTTAAATTGCTTGACAAGTGACTGATCTATGTGTTTTAATCTCTTTAAAGAGACCATTATTTAAAGATGATGATGGCTTAATAGAATTTGTGGGTCAGTATATTGTGCAAACCCAGATTAATGGGTTAATTATTGAGTCAGGCCATGAGTATGCTTAGCCTAATTGTTCATACTGTGGAGTCCTTGGTGCTGTCTGATTTTGGTTGGTTGTAGATATTTCATTGCCTGTAAAAGGTATGTGGGACAGGCTTTAGGAGACGGAGCAAAGAGAGATGCTGTCCAGGGAATAGTCAGATAAGAGGCAGTATAGCCTGCAGCTGCCAAATGGGTGGAAAGACTCAGAAGGGACCCTTCCTCATTTCTCGGACTTTCAGGTGTGCAAGTTTGATGTCAGCTAGATAGGAAAAACTAAGATCATGGCATCCGGCCCTCACAATTCCTGGCAAATAGATGGGGAAGGTAGTGACAGGTTTTATTTTCCTGGGTTCCAAGATCACCGCAGATGGGGACTGCAGCCAAGAAATTAAAAGACGCTTGCTCCTGGGGAGGAAAGCTAGGGCAAATCGAGACAGCATTCTAAAAAGCAGAGACATCACCCTGCCAACAAAAGTGCGTATAGTCAAGGCGATGGTTTTCCCAGTTGCAATGTATGGCTGTGAAAGTTGGACCGTAAGGAAGGCTGAGGGCCAAAGAATGGAGGCCTTTGAACTCTGGTGTGGAGGAGACTCCTGCGAGTCCCTTGGACTGCAAGGAGATCCAACCAGTCAGTCCTAGAGGAGATCAACCCTGACTGCTCTTTAGAAGGCCAGATCCTGAAGAGGAAACTCAAATACTTTGGCCGCCTAATGAGAAGGAAGGATTCCCTGGAGAAGAGCCTAATGCTGGGAAAGATGGAGGGCAAAAGAAGAAGGGGACGGCAGAGAACGAGGTGGCTGGATGGAGTCAGTGAAGCAGTCGGCGTGAGCTTCAATGGACTCTGGGGGATGGTAGAGGACAGGAAGGCCTGGAGGAACGCTGTCCATGGGGTCGTGATGGGTCGGACACAACTTTGCAACTAACAACAACAAACATTGTAAGTTGGAGCTATCATTAAATGAGCTGTTGTAAGTCAAGGACTACCTGTCATTTGAGAAGTTTCTGCCAGCTGGTGTAGGCTGTTCTGAATTACACAGATCTTTGTTACTATGTTCCTGATCTTGTGCCTACTTATTTGGGAATAAATCCAAGCATGTAGAGGGCAGCTCGTTCTTGAACCAATAGGCAGAAAATTTTATTATGACCACACAGTCCTATTCTGAGTTACAGTTATTTAAATTCTGGAGACCCTATTCCACTGTTGTTGTTTTTTTAAAAAAAATATCATTTTGCCAAATAAATGACTTCTTGAAAACAGATGCAGCTGCCTGTGTACTGTTACAGCTTTCACCATATGGAACAAATGTAATCTTTAGTTGCAAACACCTCAAGGCAACTGTGGCAATTTTCCCAAAGCAATTTTGGCTACAACAGGAAGATAATCTGTTTTCTTTGTTTGTTTTTGCTTTTTGTTTTTTGTTTTCTCCTGGTAGTAAAACTTAAGGACATATTAAAGACTAATTGCTTTTTATCAGCAGACCTGGGTAGTAGTAGGTAAAGTTGCAGATAGGACTTTTTATTCTGTCTTTTGGATGGGACCAACCCAACTATAATTAGGCGTATGGACATAAATGTGTGGGTTTTGTGGCATCTTAACAAATTCATGATTGCATAAGCTATTTATTATTTATTTATTTATTGGTTCAATTTATATGCCGCCCTTCTCCGGAGACTCAGGGCAGCTTACAATGCGTTAAGCAATAGCCTTCATACTTCATATTCTGTTTCCTTAGACACAAAAAAGCAAAACAATTATAAGTGAACTGTAGTCTACTGGGACTATGAGAGGAATACAAAATTGGTGGTAAAAGGTCAGCCGTTGCCGCAGCCCAGCTCCACCACAAAATGCATTGCATTTTGGGGTCCGGGCACACGTGTGCATTCGGGCCCGAGTGCGCTTTGGGCACTCGGCACCAGTGGTGGATTGCTCCCAGTTCAGACCGGTTCTATAGAACCGGTAGTAAAACTGGTGGGAGGCTCCGCCCACTGACCCTGACGTCATCAGAAGCGATCTGGACATGCACGATCCCGTTGCATGTTTACCGGTAGTAAAGGTAAGTAGAACCCAGCCCTGTTCAGCACCAAAACAGTTAACCATCACTGAACTAGACATTCATATGTCAATGAAAGAGGACTTTTTAATTATAACATATGGAGCTTTTCTGATAATATAGCTTAATACAGTTCATAAAAACGATCTTTTCATCTCGGTTGAGTGGAATTACTACCAAAGTGCAAGCATGAACCTCGTTTAATGAAATTTGTGTATATCTTCTGAAAATATTGTTTGGGTCGATGTAATATTTCTTAGATATTATTCTAAATAATTCTTGCGTTTTTAAATTCGGCCCATATTTGAAAGCCCAAGGACATTCACAGTTTTCCTAGGTGGGGAAAAATCTTTTAAGAAAACCCAGAACAAGCAACCTATAATAAAAGTTGCCTGTCCATAATGGTGGTGGGATAAACAATAGTTATGTTGACCTCCCCGTAAACCATGATCTTCCAGCATTTTCCTAAGGCACAGTTGGCTGAAATCACATTGTGTTGAGCCCGTAAACCATGATTTACAAACCACAGTGCCCAGATTCATACCATGCTTAAGCTATTATATGCATTATCTACTTTTGTTGCTGCATGATTTGTGAAGAAGGAAATTTATACGGGCTATAAAAGTAATAAATAATGAAGTAATTCTGGCTCGTGTCAAAAGTTTATATGGCGTGAACGGTGAAATAAACATCAATATTCCAAAGGCTTTGAAAACGATAGCTCCTGTATATAGGTTTAAAAAGTATTCTTAGTCATCCGAAAAGGAAATTAGAAATTAACATTGTGGAATAGTAACTTTATAAATGGATGAATATTTTATCCAGCCAAGCTACAAGCTAAGCATGAATTCCAATGTCATCTGCTCCTTTTCAGAAGAGTTCTTAAGCATAATGTTGCTTCTAATTATCTCTATGCGTGCATATTTCAGCTGTTCTTTAGCACTTCATTCCAGCCTGCAATATTTATTCTGTACAATTTAGGGAACCAAATCACTTCCGCATTGATATGTCTTGTGAAGAGCACGGGTTTTGTAGGATTTTTTTAAAAAAAAAAAAATTCCAAAAGCATTTATATCAGGGGTGAAATCCAGGAGATTCTGACAGGTTCTGGAGAACCGGTAGCAGAAATTTTGAGCAGTTTGGAGAACCGGCAAATACCACCTCTGGCTGGCCCCAGAGTGGGGTGGGAATGAAGATCTTGCAATATCCTTCCCCCAGGAGTGGGGTGGGAATGGGGATTTTGCAGTATCCTTCCCCTGCCATGCCCACCAAGCCACACCCACCAAGGCACACCACACTCACCAACCCACGCCCACAGAACCGGTAGTAAAAAAAAATTGGATTTCACCACTGATTTATACTGCTGCCTTTTTGTCTCTCTATCCCTCAAAAAAATATGTTAACTACAGCCTTTGCTGTGGATATATTTCCCTAATAATAATAACAATCAACTCTCTATATTCATCACATGATTAGGAGATAGAGACCTATCCTGAGTGACCTCACCACATTATTTTTTTAAAAAAATATGGGATGTTTCTCAGGGAGACATCTGCTACAAGACGTATGTCTTAGATGTTTAGGTGGAGGGAATTAATTTTCTTAATTTCTTGCCAAGCTTGGCATCTTAAAGATGTGTGGACTTCAACTCCCAGAATTCCCCAGCCAGCATGTTGGAAGTTGAAAAACACTGTGCTAAACAATCACATGCACTGGTTTGATCTCATTGGTAAAAACACTTGTGGTTTTTTTCCCCCCTCCCTTTTCATTTGGAGGAAGGCTTAAAAAAAATCAAAAGCCTGCTGCGTTTTTTTTTTTTTACAATAAAAACTTAACCTGACGCTGTTCTCTATTCTATTCAAATAGGGCATTTTGCATTGGTTAGACAACAAACTGGCAACTCCAGGCGCTGAATAGATTTCAATTATTATAACAATGTTAAGCTGTCATGTTTTTAACAGATCTATATAAAGCTAATCACTTAAAATAAATAAAAAAACGGAGCAAGGGGGCGATAATAAGAAGCAGCGATGCGAGGCAGACAAAATATTGGAAATGTCAGCCTTAATGTAGCCGTCACTCTTTGATTTATCTCTCATTCTTGTCTGGTCTTTTCGTGGCGGCTTCTGCGAGCATGTCATTTATAATGACTTCTTCTTTAGAGCGTTGTTGTCATCTTTTAAGAATTGAGGTTGAGTTTAAAGGTGCTTTAAACATTGCTGGTTTCTAATCCAGTTGCACAAGGGGGGCAGGTTTATTTATTTATTTATTTTTAAAAGGCATGACTGTGGCTTCCCATAACCTGATTGTCACAGTAGATGGCAGCACCTGTCTGACCTTGGAAGATGAACATGGTTAACATTTAAGGTGAAGGAGCTGTTGTGGTCCACCGGCAGCCTGCAGACTGGCAGCAGAGTTGGGCAGCGAGGAGGTTGGAGAGGACAATGGGCCAGTCCTGGAGTCTGGGGAAGGCTCGGACGAGGGCTCTGCGTCGGAGGCAGAGTTGGGGCCAGGGCCGTCTGAGAGTTATGTGCTGACTCCGAAGCTTCCAGAGTCTGACGTCAGCGAGGCAGAGGAACAGGGGGAGCCTTTTCCCAGTGCACGCATGCGCAGAGCTGCCAGAGGGCAAGAACAGTTAAGCCAAAAGGGGCGACTCGGAAGTAAGGCTTGGAGATGATTGGCCTCTCCCATAAGACATAAAGGAGGAGCAAAGGCACGTGAGCCTTTGCAGGAAGCAACTTTGTTCGTTCTGGTTGGTTTAAAATCTGAAGCTCCATTTTTGACTCTGCTCCGTGTGGCCTTTTTTTTTTTTTTTTAATTTGATTTATATGCCGCCCTTCTCCGAAGACTCAGGGCGGCTTACAATGTGCTCAGCTAAAGCTAATTGCCAATTAGGTCTTTGGCAGCGTGTCAAGGGAGATAAAGGTGAGTGCTTCTCAGCCTTATTCCGAAGGACTGTGGCAGACTTCTGTCGGACTCTTTACAAACTATTTATGACTCGTTACGGGCTGTGAATGAACAGAATTCACAGCTGTTGAAATAAAAAGAGGGTTTTTGGGACTAATTGTGTGCTTTTTACTGTCTCAGGAAGCCTAGGTCAGAACAGGAGCTCCTGGAAATTGTACCAGAATTGTAGGCTAAATTTAAGAAGAAAACTCCCTAAAGAAAGCAATGTCTACCTATTATGAATCCATATAGATCTTTGAAACCCTTGGGCTGTTCACGAAACTCAAGTTTATTTTTCATCCAGATGCAAGTTGATATTCCTCAACCAACGGTGGTGGTAGAAAAGACAGGGCATACCTGGCGTAATTAACATACAACATGGCTTGCTTGCTTGCTTATTTTCAGGATGCTGTTCCTGAAAGAGGTCCCACTCAGGTGTAATGTTTTGTGAGTTGAGTTTAACACAACTCCTCCTTTTGAGCAGACTGGTAGACCTTTGGTCGCCACGATGTAAAAAAGATGAGACTTGAGTGCAGAGAAGAGCAAAGAAGAGGATTAGGGGACTGGAGGCTAAAACATATGAAGAACGGTTGCAGGAACTGGGTATGTCTAGTTTAATGAAAAGAAGGATCAGGGGAGATATGATAGCAGCAGGGTGAACAATTTAAATCAAGATTTAAATCACTAGTAAAAAGGCTTGATTTAAATCAACTCGATTTAAATCATAATTTTTAAAGAGCAACTCTCATCTCTGCTACTCCTTTGACCCGCTGTTGATAGTCCCAGTTTTGCAGAATATACAGCCTCTTGCTACATAACTAAGCTCCATTTCTTGCTGAATAAACTAAATTATTTATGTATCTTAAATAGAAAACTATCTTACGATAGATTTTTACCCCAAAAGTTTTTTATTAAAATAAATTCGATAAAAATCAAAAAAATCCAATTTAAATAAAAAAAATCTGATTTTTTTGATTTTTTTAAAAAAAACCATTGATTTTTATCCACCCTGGTTTCCAGTGTCTTTCTCCCCCACTTGGAACTGAACCCAGTGTCAGAGTTCCAAGTAACATCCCCAACAAAATAAACCTCCGAGGCTTGAGTTTTCTCAAAGTTAACATTTTATTAGAGATGTCATATTGGCACATCACACGGTCCAATCAAAGCACCGTCCCAACTGGAGATGCCTCCCAGTCGCAGCCCTCCAGGTGCAGGGCAAGATGTCCTTGACTTTCCGAGAAAGGAATGTTATTATGACTATATATCACCCTTGTTCCATACAATCCCCGCCTCCCAGTTTCCCACAGTAGTTTAATGTGGCAGGTCTGAAGGCCTAATGTTGTGATGGTGAACCTATGGCGCGCAGGGCCTTCTCTCTGGGCACGCGAGCTGTCGCCCCAGCTCAGCTCTGTTGCGTGCCTCCCGCCGGCAAGCTGGTCTTTGGATCAGTGCCGCACAGTGTCTTTGGGGTGTGTGCAAGGGGCTGCGTGTGCATGCCGGGGACATATACATATGCACAGGGCACACACAGATCTTGAAGGGGAGAAGCCGAGTCCCTAGCATAGGCGTGGGAAGTGATCTCTTCCCCCCCCCCCCGCCTGCAGCCGTACTCTTAGGCTCATAAAAATAATTTAATTTGTTTTCAATAAAACCGCTTGATCATCGCTCACCGGGGCAAGGTTAAGTCAATTATTCCGAGCTGCTTGGAGTTCAGCGATTGATTTCTTTCAAACCCTGCATCTCTGCGTTCTGGAAAGCTCTTGATACAGCCGAGCTGTTTCTGTTTGGGCAACGTACGGGTGATTGTTTCAGTTACTCGCATCTTAATCCTTCTTTTGCACTTGGAAGGAGATGAAAGCATACACCGGTGTGTTATTACAAGGTACCGTTCCCAGTGGGGCAGCGTGGAAAAGACTTAAGCCTCCTTGCTAGGCTCCAATCTGAAAGGAATGTGGGTCACACCATTCACACGTGGCCAGAATCTGTAAACCTGGTTTGGTAACAACAGGAGCGAGGTATAGCTAGTTCTTGACTACCCTGTTTCCCCAAAAATAAGACCCAACCAGAAAATAAGCGCTAGCATGATTTTTCAGGATGCTCGTAATATAAGCTCTACCTCCAAAATAAGCCTCAGTTAAAGATTGTCAGCCAGATGGATGTATTTAGTACCGTATTTCTACCAAAATAAGACCTAACCAGAAAATAAACCCTAATGCCTCTTTTGGAGCAAAAATTAATATATGTTGCTAAGCGAGGCAGTTTGTTAGGTGAATTTGACCCCCATTGTATGACTTTTCTGGCCACCGTTGTTAAGTGAATCATGGCACTTGTTAAGTTAGCGAGACGGTTGTTAAGTGAATCTGGCTTCCCCATTGAATTTGCTTGTCAAAAATCACACGATCCTGGGACATTGTAACCATCACAAATGCAAATCACTTGCCAAGCGTTTGAATTTTGATCACGGGGATGCGGCAACGGTCGTAAGTGTGAAAAACGGTCATAAGTCAGTTTTTTTCAGCCACATTGTAACTTTGAACGGTCACTAAATGAAGTGCCGTAAGTCAAGGACTACCTGGGTTTAAAGGTAAAGATGCCTTAATCCAGGCTGGACTCCAGGAGCTCAGGAAAATAACTTGATCCAACACCTTTACCTAACAGTGCCAAAAATTAAACCTGGATCTGAAGATTTGGGACAAACTTGGTGGTTCACCCCTGAAGTATAATTTTTCGGGCACTAAGGTCTGACTTGAAATAGTAAAGAGAATTACTCTAGAATTATTTCTTTGATGATTCAACACACCATTTATACACAGTACCAAACATACCTTAAATCTTGCACGCTTGATACCCTGTTTCCCCTAAAATAAGACCTCCCCTGATAATAAGCCCAATCGGGCTTTTGAGCACATGCGCTAAAATAAGCCCCCTCTGAAAATAAGCCCTCCCCTAAAATATTTAAGCAGATGCACAGCCGGTCCCCGCCATTTCCTCTGGTTAGGGTTAGGGAGACAGAGCTGGAAATCAGGTAAGACGACAAGAGGAACCCCATCCAGTGGTAGGTTCCTCCCAGTTCCGCCGAGCCTGTAGCGGTGACAATATGACATCACCGAACCGGTTCTGCCCCCCCCCACCTCCCCACTGCGTTATTCTTACCTTTTATTTGGACCCATCCCCAATCTATTGCTGCTCCTGAGTCCCAGCTGATGGGCTAGAAGGAAAAACTATTTAAACTCTTGCCGCAGGGCTTCAAAGGACCGCCCTACAGCTGATCAGTGGTAAAAGGCAGTTTGGTGGTAGACCGGTGCCTCCAAAACTAAATGGGTAGACTGGTATAGCTCTGCAAGCAGTTAAAAGCCTGGTAGACCAGTACCGCTGCTAAATCCTAAAGAATTGTCACATGACCATCAAGCCACACCCACAAAATAAGCCACGCCCACAGAGCCGGTAATAAAAAAAATTTAGAACCCACCCCTGACCCCATCTTGTTCCACGCGCCCCAAAATAATAAGACCTCCCTGAAAATAAGGCCAAGCTCTTATTTCGAGGTTCAAAAAAATATAAGACAGGTTTTATTTTCGGGAAGACACAGTAGTTTCTTCAGTTATCACAATTTTTTTTTTTTTTTAATTTGATTTATATGCCGCCCTTCTCCGGAGGCTCAGAGCGGCTTACAATGCACTAAGCAATAGCCTTCATTCTTTTGTATATTTATACAAAGTCAGCTTATTGCCCCCACAAACTGGGTCCTCATTTCACCTACCTTAGAAAGGATGGAAGGCTGAGTCAACCTTGAGCCTTGGCGAGATTCGAACCAGCAGTAATTGCAGGCAGCTGGTCTTAATAACAATTAAATGCTGCAGATCTTTGGTTACCAGCCCACCGTACAGGCAGTCTTCAACTTACGACCACAACTGAGCCCCAAACTTCTGTTGCTAAGGGAGACGTTTCTCAGGTGAGTTTTCCCTGTTTTGCGACTTTTCTGGACGTCATTAAGCGGACCGCTGTAGTTGTTACGTTAGCGGCACAATTGTTAAGTGAACCTGGCTTCCCCCTTGACTTTTGCTTGTCAGAAGGTCGCAACGGGGGATTTACGTGCCACCCCCCCCAAGGGACATTGCAACCGTCGTAAATGCGAATCAGTTGCCAAGCATCCAATGGATGTCAATCACGTGTCCGTGGGGGATGCTGCAATGGTCACAAGTGTGAAAAAACAGTCCTAGGTAATTTTTTTCAGTGTCGTTACACCTTTACTAAATGAATTATTATTCATTTAGTAAAGGTGGGTTACTAAATGAATTATTTTAAGTAGAGGACTACCTGCAGTGTGTAATAGGATCACAAACCAGGATGAACATACAATTTTGGAGTCTAATCAGCTGTCCGTGTTTCATTTGCAGCAGGCAGCGGGAAGGATGACCTTTGACTGACCATCTCTGCAACGGAAGCTCAGCTTTTCCCCCATCTATAACCCATGTGCATTCTTTTCTTTAAGTTTGACCCACGTCCTGTCTCCAAAAATGCCTACAGGTAATGTGCAAATTCATCTTCACCATCTCTTGTTGATATGCTTGTTGTCGCTCTTCCTAGAGTTTTGAAATCCATTGTGGCTGTTGTAACCCAGTGTTATGGCCCGTCAACAGCCTGTGCAGTTAGTAGCTGATTCAGACAGCGAGGAGGCTGGTGTGGTGCTGCGAAAGCAGCCTGTGCAGCTGGCACTCGAGTCGGACAATGAGGAGGCTGGAGAAGATGTGGTGCCAGAGGCAGGGATTCAGCCAGGGCCTTCAGAACCTCCAGAAGCTCCCATAAGTGAAGAGGATGAAGAGGAGGAGCCTCTTCTCAATGCACGGGCATGCAGAGCTGCCAAAAGGCAGGAGTGGTCTCCTCGAGAGTAAAGCTTGGGGCTAATTGGCCACTCCCTTAATTTATTTAAGGAAGGACGATGACTGAGGCAATTTGCAGGGAACAACTTCGTTCACCCTCCTTCGCGTCTGGATCTTAGTTCTCATTATCTGTTTCCTGCAAATTGCTTTTGGGCTTTCTGCCAACCATAGTAAGATTACGATTATTTATTCTTTGGATTCTTGTAGGCTGTTAAGAAAGTTAATTAACAGCCTTTGTTTGAAAAAGACTGATTTAATTTAGTAAACTAAGGTTTGTACAGACTTTGTGTCGGGAACGACTAGCACATATGTGCGAGGGGAACCTTTACCTTTAAAGGGAATCCATTTTTTTTTAACCCAGTGCCAAGGCATCAGAATTAGAATTGACTGTGAACCGTGGATAAAGGAACTGTGTGCAAACTACGAAGGGGGAAAAAGGCAAATATAGATACAAATTCTAAATCTCTTTTATTTATTTTTTTGTTCTATAAAACCAGCCTTGTGACTGAGAACATACTGGTCCGTCATTCCTTTATCTATTCAGCCGGTGCAGAAATCCAAGCGCAGACTTTCGAGATTAACCCTCCTTTAAAAGCTCCGTGTTCCATTTACTGTATCTGCAGCAAAATATGTAAAGCCCTCCATGGCTTAAAGACCCAGTGCCTTTGGTTTTATACACTTGCCCGAACGTAAAGATCTAGCAGGAATAATGTTGTAAGGGGAGTTTGCCAGGATTAAGGATGTAGCAGCCGGAGGGGGAGAGAGAGAGAGGGAGAAAGCGCAGATATTCTGGCATCCCAATTACAGCTACAGGTAATCCACGACTTACAACAGTTTGCTTAGTGACCAATCAAAGTTACAACGGCGCTGAAAAAAGTGACTGTTTCTCACACTTAAGGACGAGGTCGGTAAAAGGAGGAGCCAGATTGTTGGAGGCAGGATGCTGACTCTGTAAACCTGCTTAGAGAGGGATGTGAAGCACTGTGAAGTGGTATAGAAGTCTAAGTGCTATTGCTCCTTCCTTCCTTCCTTCCTTCCTTCCTTCCTTCCTTCCTTCCTTCCTTCCTTCCTAGTGGTTAAATACAGCATTGTAGGCTGATTCTGCCCACTGCTAGAAGTTCAATCCTGACCGGCTCAAGGTTGACTCAGCCTTCCGTCCTTCCAAGGTCAGTAAAATGAGGACCCAGATTCTTGGGGGCAGTAGACTGACTCTGTAAATCACTTGGAGACAGCTGGAAATCACTGTGAAGCGATATATAAGTCTAAGTGCTATTGCTATTGCTCTTCTTTTCCTTCCTTCATTCCTTCCTCCCTCCCTCTCTCTCTCCCACCCTCTTTCCCTTTCTTCACAGTGGTTAAAATGCAGTATTGCAGACTGACTCTGCCCACTGCCAGCAGTTTGATCCTGACCGGCTCAAGGTTGACTCAGCCTTCCATCCTTCCGAGGTGGGTAAAATGAGGACCCAGATTGTTGGGGGCAACAGGCTCACTCTGTAAACTGCTTAGAGAGGGCTGTAAAGCACTGTGAAGTGGTATATAAGTCTAAGCGCTAAGTGCTAAAACTCACTTAACAGCTTTCTTCCTTAGCAATGTGTGACGAAATGGGGTTGAGGGGTACCCCGGACCGTGAACCAGCTCATGAGTAAACACACTGAGACTGAAATGATTCTAACAGAGGCGTCTTGTGTAAAAATATAATTTACTTTAAAACATTTAAAAAGCACTATGTCTTTATGAAAACACATTAAAAACAAAGTCTTGTCTGGGTATGTGAGGCAAGGCTATCTCCCTAGATCCCTCTCCACAATACCGAAAACAGTTCACAAAAGAATAAAGCTAGCATGAAGGTAAGCAGCTTCGGCGTCGATACATCATCAAGGCAATCATAACGAGGGCAGCACGAGCCTCACAGCTGAAAGTCACCTGAAGTAAAAACAGTTCAAATAGCAAACACTGTTTGAAGCTTGTGGGAGAAAGAAGGTCCAGCAACAGCAGTCCCGATGATAGCTTGCATGTTACAAAACAGCAAAAGGCAAGCATCCGTGGGAGTCTCTCTGTAACGACGTCTGGAGTCCTTATCTGCATTCTTCTCCCATCAGCGGCATTGCCCAAGCTTCCTGCAGGAGCTGTGCATTTAGGCCTAGAAGACTAGGCCCGAGTAGCAAGCGAAAGGTCCTTGCTTATGTAAGGAGTCAACCTGCAATTATCCAGGGCGGGGAAGGCTTGCAGGTAATTGGCAACAGTAGATGGCTTGATTAAAACCATACTGTTTGTGAGTAGGCAGATAGCCACAGCAATCCTGGAAACACTCGTGACAATCCCCTTCTCTGCGGCTATTTGACTCGTTAACAAACATACATTCTACATTGGGTACATATATACATCAATGGGAAGTACATTCACATAGCCATTGACATTTTACCCAGGAGATAGAGGTGTTGGTCACGGGGCAGCGGTTTGGTAAACACGTCCGCTACCTGTTCCTTGGTTTCACAATACACAGTCTTAATGAAACCTGTTTTCACCAATTGCCTCACATGTTTGTTTTGTATATCAATATGGCGTGATCTCTGGCCTACAGCATCGGCTTCCGATATGTTAATGGCAGCCATGTTATCCTCATAGACTTTTATAGGTTGCATGGGCTGCCTCCATAAGCTTACCAGAAGATCGTCAAACCAAACTAGGTTATTGGAAGCTTTGGACAAACTCACATACTCAGCTTCCGCTGTGGAGGTTGCAATTAACTTCTGCTTCCCAGAGTACCAATACACGGGGCTACTATTTAGGTATACAATGTACCCCGAGGTACTTTTTCTAGATCTAACATCCCCTGCCCAATCGGCATCCGAAAAACAACTCAATCTTAATTCTCTAGTTGCTTCTGGTTCCAATAACAATGAATAGTTCACAGTACCTTTTAAATATCTCAGGAGTCGTTTGATTCCGCTCCAATGGTACTGTGTAGGATGTTCAGAATGTCTAGATAACACATTTACACTTAGACTGATGTCCGGTCTAGTCCAATTTGCAATGTACAACAACGACCCAATCACGGACTTGTAAAGGGTCTTATCCTCAAACTCCGTGCTCTCAGTGTACATATTCTTAAGGAAATCTGTTGCCATAGGGGTATCACATGGCTTCGCCTCTACCATGCTACACTTTTTAAGCAATTCCTGAATCTTATCTTCCTGAGAAAGCCGAAACCCCTTCTCGGTTTTTACGAATTGCACCCCTAAAAATTTGCTAATGTGACCTAGTGGTTTTAGAGCGAAACTCTTACTTAGGTCCTCAGAGAACTTCTTATGCCTGTTCTCTGATCTGCAAATATATAGTATGTCATCAACGTACAACAGTACTGTTTCCCTAATGTCCTGATCTTCCTTGACAAAAACACACTCGTCAGCTGACGATGGTAAAAAGCCCATCTCTCTCAGGCTTTTTGTGAGACACTCGTACCATCGTTTACCAGATTGTTTTAAGCCGTATAGGCTCTTATTCAACAACCACACATCATCTTCCCGATGGCTTACTCCCTGAGGAATCCTCACGTACAGCTCTTTGTCTAACTGGGCGTGCAGGTACGCGGTCTGAATATCGAACTGATACACATGTTCGCCTCGCATGGTAGCGATGGTGAGAGCTGTTCTCACGCTCTCAGGGCGCACCGTGGGCGAGAAGGTGTCCTCATAATCGTCAGGGAATCTCTGCGAGAATCCCTGCGCTACTAGTCTCGCTTTATAGACAAAACCCCCACCTTCAATGGGCTTTTGTTTGAATAGCCACCTGGTGCCGATCACCCTCTTGTCTTTGGGCAATCTTGTTGGCGTGAATACGTCCAGCCTTCTCAGGCTGTCTAATTCCGTATCCATGGCAGCCAGCCATTTCTGTCGTTCATGGTCAGGTAAGGCCAACACATCCTCATATCTCTGAGGGGTGGCCAAAACCTGGTTGACTGAGGTAACAAAGTCGTTGTACCTCTTAGGCTTATTGCCCCTGGTAACCCTAACTGGTCTGCCTTTAGGAGAGTCACTGACATCAGAGTTGTCCGATGAGTCATCTACCTCGTGACTATCACTATGCGTCTCAGAAGCTGGGTGCCTATCCTTCCTGGCTACCCCCATCTTACGCTTCAATACCCCTTTCAAGGGTGCCTGGGATGCACGCTTCCCAGAACCAGATGTATCCCTATCATTGGATAGGTTCTCCGATACATCCTCCGCTCGCCTATGACAACTACGGGAAGGGTTCTGAGTAAGAATCTCATTGGCATGGATCTTACTCCAATTGGCCCCTTCGTGAAAGGTGGCAGACCTCGATATCATTAGTTTCCCGTTAGGGTAGGCAAACCTAAATGCCTTGGAGCCCTGCTCATAACCAACAAATCTCAGTTTAACAGAGATTGGGTCTCCCTTTCTCCTGAGCTCCTTCGGGACATGAACATCGGCCATCGCTCCGAAAACGTGGAGGTGTGCCAAGCTAGGCTTATGGCCGTATAGCACCTCGTATGGGGTCTTCTGCACCATGCTAGACCACACTCGGTTCAAGGTGTAGTTCGCGTATCTAATTGCTTCTACCCAATATGCGAAGTCTAGTCCGGAATCCTCTAGGGCGCACCGCATCATTGTTTGTAATATGTCGCTGCGCTGTTCTGCAACGCCATTTTGAAACTTAGAGTAGGGCGCGGTGCGTAAGTGGACTATGCCCTTACTCCTCAACCAGCTGGAGAACTGCCTGGAATTAAATTCAGTACCCCTGTCAGTTAAGATTTTCTTAACTCTGACCTTATGCTGGTTCTGGACTAAGTTACAAAATTCCTTAAACTTAGTCAACGTTTCACTCTTGGACATTAGGGGAAAAACAAATCCAAATCTGCTATGGTCGTCTACTATGGTAAGAAAGTACCGTCTCTTACCCACGGAAGGTGCAAATGGACCCACCAAATCCATGTGGACGAGCTGAAACGGGTGTTCAGAGTACCTCTGAGACTTCTTGGGCGCAGATTTTACCTTCAACTTTGCACTCCTACAAATTGAACAGTCTAGGAATGTGTTACAGTCATTGATCTTGGTTCCCCTTGAGTGTTCGGTTACCTTTTTCACTATAGGAAAACTCACATGACCTAGCCTGCGATGCATCAAGTGAGCACATTCATTGTGCAATGGCTCTCCTATAGAAATTGCATTAGCATTTTCAGGTTTCCTATTATCTGACTCTAAGTTAAAATTTAAAAACTTTTTATTAACTTTACATTTGTCTTTACAAGGCTTCCTCTGGTGAAAGTCTTGATCCTCATCACCTAGTTCTAACTGTGATTCATTGTTACTACCAATTGAGATAGTATAATTGCTATCACTGCAGGTCTCAGCATTCGTATTGGGGGAATAATAAGGCAAGCCACCTATCTTCAAAACCTCCCCAATCACACATTTGTTGTTTTTGATCACAGCTGTTCCTCCTGAGAACAGAATCTCCATTCTGGGGTTCTCACATATCCTCATTAGGCTTAGCAAATTATGATCTATCTCTGGTACATACAATGCTCCATGAATCTTTCCTATCCCAGGAATATAAACATCTCCAATGCCAACAACATTGACCTTTTTACCGTTTGCAACTTTGACCATGGATTGATGCCTTCTCATATTAACAAACAACCTTCGGTCACTGACAACATGGTTACTGGCTCCACTGTCCATTAACCATAGTTGCTCTCGCTGTTCCCTTGTAAGCTCTGACTCAGTAATTTCCACTATACCTACAGAGCTATCATTAAACCTGGGTTTGTTCCCTTTGTTGCCTTCATTCGGCTTTTTATCCCTTCTGTGGTTAGGAACATCTCCACTTGGCTTTCTGCCTGGAGGAAGTGACCTCCTTTTACATTTATTATCAGAAGGTGTCTTTACACTTGCCCTAGCATTTACATTTTGTGGGCAATTCCTTCTATAATGTTCTTTTGAACCACAAATGAAGCATTCTCCAATAGCATATGCTCTATCTGAACTATCGGGCCTTCTTAAAGGTTTTTCCTTTTTATGAAAAGCCGCCCTGCATTTTCGCAAGTTATCTTCTGCAATCAATCTGCCAGATAACACTTCTAAAGATAAGTTATTACAACTAACATTATCCAGTTGCGATATAAAATTATCCCAGCTAGGGTCAAGGGAATTGAGTATAACAGTAATGAGGGTTTGTTCAGACACTGTTTCCCCCCTCAACATCAATTCCTGCCTTAACCTGTTTAACTCACATAAGTGTTCATTAATATCTACTCCCGCCTTCAACCTTGCGGAATAGAACTCCCTATAAACTCTGTTTGTAACATGGGAGCTTTTTGAACAAAATAACTTATGCAGTTTCACCCAAACTTCTGTTACGGTCAGGTTACTAGGTATACTGGGATATAGTGCAGGGTTAATGGACATCAATAAAATACAAAAGGCCTTATGATGTAAAAGATCAACTTCTAAGGACCATGGTCTAAGTGAGGGTTTTAACAACAACGATAAAACATTCTCTTTCATTAAAATTACTTGAATACTTTTAACCCATTCCTTAAAATTTCCTCCACCCACACTTAAACTTTTAAAATTAGGAGGAAGGACCTGTACATTATTAAACATGGAAACAGACATTAATTGGTGTTCAAAATGTGGTCCATCCTGGAACGGGCAATAAGGCATTGGAATAGAAGCACACAGCACAGTGTCTTCTATCTGGCATTCTGACAATCGTTCCTCCCCAATGGGAGGGATTAAAACTTCAGGTTGTGCGGATGCAAAGCTCATCCTGGTTTGATCACAAAAACTTGAGGGTCCTCTCTGGTGCACATCTCTAGGAATTTTTGGACGCGCTCCCAAATTCCTATCTTCAGTTGAGGCAGCCTCCGGAACCGTCCTGGATGTCGATGTCATCACGGATGGATATATCCCACTCGTGGCGTGCGCTGAATTAGTCGCAGACATCAGGGGTGCTTTGGTATGTGCAGCTCCTATTTGTTGAGCCGATGGTGCCTGCAAACCATCGCCTAAAATGGTTGCCAAAGTTTCTATCACACTTGCAACCTTACGCTCAACATGAGAGTCTCTTAAATTTTTAGCAGAAGTCACTGATGTCATCAAGGGAGCTAAAGTCTTTATGGCCTGATCTATGATGGCTTCTACAGCAGGTGGCACAATATCAACTTGGCCATGCTGGTTTAACAAAGAAGCAGGAACATTCGAATCAGGCAGTCTGTTATCCCCCATTCTCCACTTATGGTCTGAGGTGGGGGTTTTAGGAAAAGATTGAAAGTCTCTTACCGATCCGGTGTTTTGTAGGACTTCGATCTTCTTTCCTTTCGCAGCTGGATTCTTTAATAATCCGCTAGAATCAGCAGTCGGGTTCTGACTTACTGTGGGCAAACCTAAAAGCTGAAGGATTGCCTTCCTAAACTCATCATCCACCTCTGTATTTGTTTTCAGGACCTGAAGTGGCGTTCTTCCAGTCTCTACTTCTTTAGGTGATGATGGTTTACTCACTATCTTGGGCCCTTCAAAAGTTGAGGCCTCTGCTCCAAAATTTACAGCTCCACTATTCTCTAAATCAATTAGAGTTTGGGGTTTTTCAGCCAAAACATTTTTGGCCTGAGCCCCGGACAGTTCAGTTTGTGACTTCATACTTTTCGCTGCTGCTGCTGCCCTAGTCAACATCTATTCAACTGCAGACATTCCAGTCTAGCGCGTTACCACATGAGCGTAGGTTCGTTAAACCATCCTCTGCTACCAACTGTGACGAAATGGGGTTGAGGGGTACCCCGGACCGTGAACCAGCTCATGAGTAAACACACTGAGACTGAAATGATTCTAACAGAGGCGTCTTGTGTAAAAATATAATTTACTTTAAAACATTTAAAAAGCACTATGTCTTTATGAAAACACATTAAAAACAAAGTCTTGTCTGGGTATGTGAGGCAAGGCTATCTCCCTAGATCCCTCTCCACAATACCGAAAACAGTTCACAAAAGAATAAAGCTAGCATGAAGGTAAGCAGCTTCGGCGTCGATACATCATCAAGGCAATCATAACGAGGGCAGCACGAGCCTCACAGCTGAAAGTCACCTGAAGTAAAAACAGTTCAAATAGCAAACACTGTTTGAAGCTTGTGGGAGAAAGAAGGTCCAGCAACAGCAGTCCCGATGATAGCTTGCATGTTACAAAACAGCAAAAGGCAAGCATCCGTGGGAGTCTCTCTGTAACGACGTCTGGAGTCCTTATCTGCATTCTTCTCCCATCAGCGGCATTGCCCAAGCTTCCTGCAGGAGCTGTGCATTTAGGCCTAGAAGACTAGGCCCGAGTAGCAAGCGAAAGGTCCTTGCTTATGTAAGGAGTCAACCTGCAATTATCCAGGGCGGGGAAGGCTTGCAGGTAATTGGCAACAGTAGATGGCTTGATTAAAACCATACTGTTTGTGAGTAGGCAGATAGCCACAGCAATCCTGGAAACACTCGTGACACAATGGAAATTTTCAGCTCAGTTTTTGGTCGTAAGTCGAGGACTGCCTGTACCGGCTCATACCGGCTCGTTGGTGGAGCTACTGAGTTGTAATTAGGCCACATCCGGTGCCTTCCATGTTCCTTCCTCTGTAACAGTCTCTATTTGTCATGCTGTAAATAAATGCCTCTCATTTCAACGTTGCTTCTGTTTGTAGAGGCTGTCATAAATCCAATTTCGGTTATACAAATTGCTGCTGTTTGTAAATATAGGTTTTATGTTTCGGAGCTATAATCTCATAATCTTTTTTTTTTTTAATGGAACTGAATTATATCACAGGAAATTGCCTCGGCAGTACGGATTCTTGAGTTTCCATCTACACACACACACACACACACACAGAGAGAGAGAGAGAGAGAGAGAGAGAGAGAGAGAGAGAGTGTCAGAAGTTGCATAAATCTTTGTACAGCTTGTTTTGAAGTTCTTATAAATTACTTAGAGAATCTGATTTTTGCTGTGGCTGATTTTGGATGAGGCTGCCTTAAAGATGGGTGCTTTCCTCAGTGTGTGTCTGAATCAGCAGCCACCCCTTAAAAGTGGTTTATCAACAGGCACAAATCAGGAGTGAAATCCAGCAGGTTCTGACCGGTTCTGGAGAACCGGTAGCGGAAATTTTGAGTAGTTTGGAGAACCGGCAAATGCCACCTCTGGCTGGCCCCAGAGTGGGATGGGAATGGGGATTTTGCAATATCCTTCCCCCAGGAATGGGGAGGGAATGGGGATTTTGCAGTATCCTTCCCCCAGGAGTGGGGTGGAAATGGGGATTTTGCAGTATCCTTCCCCTGGAGTTGGGAGGGAATGGGGATTTTGTAGTATCCTTCCCCGGAGTGGGGAGGGGATGGGGATTTTGTAGTATCCTTCCCCCGGAGTGGGGAGGGGATGGGGATTTTGCAGTATCCTTCCATTGGAGTGGGGAGGGAATGGAGATTTTGCAGTATCCTTCCCCCAGGAGTAAGGTGGGAATGGAGATTTTGCAGTATCTTGCCACGCCATGCCCACCAAGCCACTGGCACAAATGTTGGTTTGTCCTTATCTGGGATAATCCGGGTTTGTTTTTTGTGCCCTGCTTAAACTTTAAGCCTGGATTTTCAAACCAAGGTTAGCTTTGTAGTGTTCACTCCCATCTTTTTGTTCTTCTTTGGGAGTCTTTGCGTTGGATGGAATAGATTTGAGGCACGTAGGTCCTGCCAAAGCCGCCGCATTCTTCAGTGGATACGTTTCGACAGAGGTACAAATAAACATAAACCCGATAGGATTAAAGGTGCCCCCTGGGAGCATCCTTGAAGGATGCTGTGTGTGTGTGTTTACTATGCAGAGCCGGAAAGGAATCAGAACTTGTGCAGGGCCTGCCTGCTTCCAGGAGAGCAGGCTGGTTTGTCGACAGCAGTGGTGCGATGGCATTAATTCACTCGGCTTGGCTGTGTGGGTGTCACCCAAATTTTCGCAGGAGTTTTTTTTTTTTTTTTTTTTTCTTTTCCCATCCCCGAGACTTCCTGGCAAAGCTGTAATTTCACGATAGAACGCATAGCCGAGGTCACAGATTCAACCCCTTGGATTTTCAAATGAGACAAAGAGAAATCTGTTTAATTGGCTTCTTTCTCCACCCCTCCCACCCCCTGGCAGCATGTCTGGGATTAGAATACAATAGATGAAGAATGGAAGAGGAAGAGGAAGAGGATAGAATAGAATAGAATAGAATAGAATAGGGAAAGTAGAATAGAATAGAATAGAATAGAATAGAATAGAATATTAGATTAGAATAGAATAGAATAGAGAAATAGAATAGAATAGAATAGAATAGAATAGAGGAATAGGATAGGATAGGATAGGATAGAGAAATAGAATAGAATAAAGAAATAGAATAGAATAGAATAGAGGAATAGAATAGATTAGGATAGGATAGGATAGGATAGGATAGGATAGGATAGGGAAATAGAATAGAATAAAGAAAGAATAGAATAGAAACAGAATAGAATAGAATAGAATAGAATATTAGGATAGGATAGGATAGGATAGGGAAATAGAATAGAATAGAATAAAGATATAGAATAGAATAGAAGATTAGAATAGAATAGAATAGAATAGAATAGAATAGAATAGAATAGAATAGAGATATAGAATAGAATAGAATAGAATAGAACAGAATAGAATAGAATAGAATAGAGAAATAGAATAGAATAGAATAGAGGAATAGGATAGGATAGGATAGGATAGAGAAATAGAATAGAATAAAGAAATAGAATAGAATAGAATAGAGGAATAGAATAGATTAGGATAGGATAGGATAGGATAGGGAAATAGAATAGAATAAAGAAAGAATAGAATAGAAATAGAATAGGATAGGATAGGATAGGATAGGATAGGATAGGATAGGATAGGATAGGATAGGATAGGGAAATAGAATAGAATAGAATAAAGATATAGAATAGAATAGAAGATTAGAATAGAATAGAATAGAATAGAATAGAATAGAATAGAATAGAATAGAACAGAGATATAGAATAGAATAGAATAGAATAGAATAGAATAGAATAGAATAGAATAGAGAAATAGAATAGAATAGAATAGAATAGAATAGAGGAATAGGATAGGATAGGATAGGATAGAGAAATAGAATAGAATAAAGAAATAGAATAGAATAGAGGAATAGAATAGATTAGGATAGGATAGGATAGGATAGGATAGGGAAATAGAATAGAATAAAGAAAGAATAGAATAGAAATAGAATAGAATAGAATAGAATAGAATAGAATAGAATAGAATAGAATAGATTCAGATTAACAGAGTTGGAAGGGACCTTGTAGGTCATCCAGAATAACAATAAAATAGAATTCTATAACCATGTTATAACCATGTTGCTTGTATCTTTCAATTTATATTGTTTTTATTAGTTTCCTGGTACGATCTGATAGTTTATTAGTAACCTTGACTATCACTAAATGTTCTATCTTTTTATTCTTGATGAACGTATTTTATTCTCCTTATGTGCACTGAGAGCATATACACCAAAGACAAATTCCTCGTGTGCCCAATCACACTTGGCCAATAAGGAAGGAAGGAAGGAAGGAAGGAAGGAAGGAAGGAAGGAAGGAAGGAGAAAGGATAGAGTAGTGTAGAATAGAATAGGATTAGGAATAGGAATAGGAATAGGAATGGAATGGAATAGCTTTCCTCCCCAGGAGAAAATGTCTTTTAATTTCTTGGCTGCAGTCCCTATCTGCGGTGATCTTGGAGCCCAGGAAAATAAAATCTGTCACTAGCTCCATTGCAATAAAGTTATTATGAAGCAATTATTATGAAGTAATAAAACAAACGTCATTTTTCAGCGCAATCACCGATTTTCTGTTCTTTACCTACAGGCTGATCCTAGCAGCTAACAGAGATGAATATTACAACAGGCCATCGAAATCCGCTGATTTTTGGGACAATAGCAGCGAGATTCTCAGTGGTACGTATAGTGTTCTCTGGGTATGTGTTTAAGTCAAGCCATCCTCGACATACGGCCGATCACTTAATGACCGTTCGGATTTATAACAGCCTCAAAAAAAAAGTTATTTATAAGCTGTCCTCAAAGTTACGGCTGCTGCACCTGTCTCAGCAGTCACATGAATGCATTTTGGGTGCGTGGCAACTGGGCGGTTGCAGCATGTCCTGGTCCTGGTCCTGGGATTGCGGTTTGGGATATATTTTTTGATGTTTTCCAGGGGGAAAAAAGGTTTTAAAAATGCCCTCTTGATCAATTAGATTCGGACTTATGGCCACCTGATTCACTTAACAACCATGGTGACTTGCTTAATTCACCATCTCCTGGCGATCAGCCTAACGTCACCTAGCTGGCTTTCATGGCTAAGGTAGGACTAGAACTCACAGTCTCCGGGTGATGGGCACTAGAACTCACTGTCTCCTGGTGACTGGCCCTGAGTCACCCAGTTGGCTTTCACACCTAAGGCAGGAATAGAACTGTGTCTCCTGGTGATTGGCCCAAAGTCATCCAACCAGCTTTCATGCCTAAGGCAGGACTAGAACTCACAGTCTCCGGGTGATGGGCCCAAAGTCACCCAATCAGCTTTTATGCCTAAAGCAGGATTAGAATTCCTGGTCTCCTGGTGATTGGCCCAAAGTCACCCAGTTGGCTTTCACATCAAAGGCGGGACTAGAACTCACAGTCTCCTGGTGATCAGGACTAGAACTCACAGTCTCCGGGTGATGGGCCCAAAGTCACCCAATCAGCTTTTATGCCAAAGGCAGGACTAGAACTCCCAGTCTCCTGCTTTCTAACCTAGACCAAACTGGCTTCCCCTGAAACATTATTCCTTAGTGTGGGTTATATTTACACCTTACAGAGCAGCACTTTAGTGTGGTCCTTGAAATCCCATGATTTTAAAGACGAGAGGTGGATTTTGCTCTGTGCTAATCCAATTTGTTTTTTAAGCGCGCAGCTTTAGCAGATCCAGCGCTGCCCATTTTAGAAGCATTTCGGTCTATTAGTAACAGTAACAGAGTTGGAAGGGACCTTGGAGGTCATCTAGTCCCAACCCCCTGCTCACGCAGGAGACCTATACTGGAGATTCGAACCACCGACCTTTCTGATCGACAAGCTCAGCATCTTAGCCACCGAGCCACCTCATAGATCTCTCTCCCCCTCTCCCTCCCTCTCTAAAAATCCCGAGTATTTATTGCATTCCTCACTTGATAACTATTTCCAGTCTCTGTCCCTTCTTCCTTTTCTCCTTCCTTCCTTCTCTCTCTTTCCTTCCTTCCTTCTCTCTCCTTCCTTCCTTCCTTCTTTCTCCTTCCTTCCTTTCTTCTTTCTCCTTTCTTCCTTCCTTCTCTCTCCTTCCTTCCTCCTCTCTCCTTCCTTCCTTTCTTCCATCCTTCCTTTTCTCTCCTTCCTTCCTTCTCTCTCTTTCCTTCCTTCCTTCTTTCTCCTTCCTTCCTTCCTTCTCTCTCCTACCTTCCTTCCTTCCTTCCTTCCTTCCTTCCTTCCTTTCTCTCTCTCTCCTGCCTAGCCATCCTAAAGTACATGTTTCAATATGCACATAAATAAAAATGGAATTTCAACAGTCAAACCATGGGGATTTTTTGGTGGTTGTTGAAAAAAAATATATCTGCAAAGATTCTTCTCTTCTGCTTAACTTTGTTGTCACTGGCAGGAATGCTGCAGAGGATAAATTATTCTCTCACTCTTTCTGTCTGCCCCAAAGTTCTTCTTCTTCTTCTTCTTTTTAACTTTCTGAAAGTCTGGTTTTCATTCTGAATTCTTGACGAGTATGGGCTATACGTGATGACCCTTCCTCTCTACCTCTTTTATACAGAGCGATGCTTAGCGAGGGGGGGACGGGGGACGGGGTGTTTGCTGAAATCTGAATTTTAAAAGCATTCTGGTCTGTTTTGATGTATTTATCCTCCCTCTAAGCTCTGTGTGTCGTGTGTGTGTGTGTGTGTGTGTGTGTGTGTGTCCTGCCCTTGATTTTATTAGATGTAGGCCCTGAGCTGTCAATCTTCTCAAGATGGTAGGTAGTTTATCTTCTGCTCCTCGTGTCGTGGCAACTAAATGCTTTCTCTTTTCCTCTCCCGTGAAACCAAACCAGGGGTGAAATCCAGCAGGTTCTGACAGGTTCTGGTGAACTGGTAGTGGAAATTTTGAGCAGTTCAGAGAACCAGTAGCAGAAATCTTGAGTAGTTCAGAGAATTGGCAAATGCCACTGGCCCCAGAGTGGGGTGGGAATGGGAATTTTACATTATCCTTTCCCTGGAGTGGGGTGGGAATGGAGATTTTGCAGTATCCTTCCCTTAGGAGTGGGGTGGGAATGGAGATTGGGCAATATCCTTCCCGTAGGAGTGGGGTGGGAATGGATTTGGCAATATCCTTCCCCTGGAGTGGCATGGGAATGGGGATTTTGCAGTATCCTTCCCCTGCCACACCTACCAAGTGTCGGTAAAATGAGGACCCAGATTGTTGGGGGCAAGAGGCTGACTCTGTAAACTGCTTAGAGACGGTTGTAAGGCACGGCTGTAAAGCAGTATATAAGTCTAAGTGCTATTGCTATTGTACTTCCTTCCTTCCTTCCTTCCTTCCTTCCTTCCTTCCTTCCTTCCTTCCTTCCTTTCTTCCTTCTGGTTGACTCAGCCTTCTATCCTTCCAAGGTCAGTAAAATGAGCACCCAGTTTGTTGGGAGCAATAGGCTGACTCTGTAAACCGCTTAGAGAGGGCTGTAAGGCACTGTGAAGTGGTATATAAGTCTGCTATTGCTATTCCTTCCATCCTTCCTTCCTTCCTTCCATGCATCCATCCATCCATGGTGCACAGCAGTTAGAATGCAGTACTGCAGGCTGACTCTGCCCACTGTTAGCAGTTCGATCCTGACTGGCTCAAGGTTGACTCAGCCTTCCATCCTTCCGAGGTGGGTAAAATGAGGACCCAGATTGTTGAGGGCAACAGGTCTGTAAACCGCTTAGAGGGGACTGTAAGGCACTGTGAAGCAGTATATAAGTCTAAGGGCTATTGCTATTGCTAAAACGGGGCAATAGAAACTATGAGCTCAAATGTGGTCATAAGTCAAGGATTTCCTATACACCTTTCCTGCCTCACACCTGTCTAAGAAACGACTTCCACTTTTAGAATGCCGTTTGTTGATAACCAACCACAGGTTGCTTAATGATGCCCACCCAGGTAATTCCTTTGTCTTTTGTGGTTAATGGCAGGCTTGGATATGGAAGAAGGGAAAGAAGGTGGATCCTGGCTTGGAATCAGCAAGAAAGGCAAGATGGCCGCCTTGACCAATTACATGCAGCCTCAGATCAACAAGCAGGCAAAAGGAAGAGGCAAGTATGTAGTAGGAAATGAGAGGTTAATGGGATGTCACCCGCTTAACTAAAAAAAAATGTTTATCCGTAACTGTAATAGAGCCTGTAGTATATAATTATAAACTGTAATGACCATCTATAGTTAAAAAGGGTCTTCTTGATGGTTAGACTGCAGTATTGCAGGCTGACTCACTGCCCACCGCCAGGAGTTCGATTCCTTCAATCCTGACCAGCTGAAAGTTGACTCAGCCTTCCATCCTTCCGAAGTCAGTAAAATGAGGACCCAAATAAGTGATTGGCAGTGATTAATTTAGCCCAGAATGTTTAGATTTTCTTTGGGGCAAAATCTGCCCTCTCTTTGTGAATTGTTGGCTGTCCAATAAAGGTATTTTGCAAACAAGAAGTTGAATAACCTAAAAGCAGGCAAATGTTAATACTTTCATTGAAACAGGAACTGCAACATTCTGCTAAAATAAACACAATCTGTGGCTTAAAAACTAACAGCTTTTTTTTTCTCTCACCAAGCTCCCTGGTCAGCAAATTATGTTGCGCAGCCTGCAAATTTTTATCACGTTACTGAGATATCATATTTATTAAACAAATGGCCCACTAATTGATAGGGTGCATTTTATTGCTCCGCTGGTCAGTAAGAACGATAAAAGCCCAGGAAATAGAGGAGACAATGGAGAGACCAGGGGAAAAGACAGAACTAAATAAACAAAGAAAAACAAGAAGAGGAAGACGGTAATAAAAACCTATGAAGCAATTCAGGGAAAACTACATGCTAAAAGACCAAAAAAATGATACTAGATAAACAGAAAGATATCTTTGAAAAGAAAATGGAGAGTTGGGCAGATCCTCTGGAGGTTTGGCAACAAAAGATAGTAGAGATGGAAGAAATACTTAAATTAAAAAAGGAAAGATGTAGATAGAGAAGATGAGCAGGGATGAATGTGGGAGGCAAGTCAAAAAACGAATAAGAATTGAAATATTAAAACAGATGGCAAGAGATGACGGATAGAGGAAATGTTTTGTAACAGAAAATTGGCTTTACTAGGAGCTAGAATAGAGGCAGGCACAAGAAATAGGGGGAATATTATTATGCAAATTTCTCATACAATATATTAAAAGTAATAGCTAGATATAAAGATTAGAAGTTGAAAGATGGTGTATGTTCTAATGATATTGTTATTAGAATGAGGGACTAAAATGTTGAACAATTAAATAATGAAGACTTATATTTTTACAATTTTTACAATATTATTACAAATTAAAAATATTACAAATATTTTTACAATATTATTACAATTACATAAGTATGATTTAAATAACAATATTAATACTATCATTACTAAGGTAAAGGTAAAGGTTCCCCTCGCACATATGTGCTATTTGTTCCCAACTCTAGGAGGCAGTGCTCATCTCCATTTCTAAGCCGAAGAGCTGAACTTTCGGATGTTGGCAAACGGGCCGCTTCCGGCCTCCCCAAGCTCCTAGAAAGGCCCTGGAGCCTGGGAAAGAGCAAAAAATGGCCCACCATGCCATCACATGACAATACCATTACATTCTGGCAGCTCATTCAATTCTGAAATACTTCTAAGCTTACCTGTTGTGGCAAAATATCTGGTCTCACTTCTTGGAAGAGATGCTTCCTTAGTTATAAACCACTTGTTATATTCCTCTCTTTGCAGGTGCCCTGGTGACCAATTTCTTGACGTCAGAAATGGACAGTTACTCTTACTTGAAGAAAGTGGCCTTGGAAGGACACCTTTACAATGGCTTTAATTTGATAGCAGCCGACTTAAGGTAAATCTGTAGTAAGCCTTCCCCATTTAAGGAGCGGAATTCAGAAACCGACTCCGCAGATGTTACGTGTTTGTTGCTTGATAGCAGAGGCTCCGTCCTACCTGGTATGTTTCTCCCCCCACCCCACCCCTTAAGCACGGCATTTGAATTCAGAAATGGAGAACCACAACTTTGCCTGGAATTTTGGCTTTGGTTTTGATGGCCCGAGTTCTTTCTGAATCAAGGCTAGGGGGTGGGATTCAGCCGGTTCGAATCGGTTCAGGCGAACCGGATGGTAATTCTACATCTGGTTCGCCGAACCGGAAGTTGCAAAGACTGGCTGGCCCCACCCACTCCGCCCCGTCCCTCTCAGAAGTCTTCATGCAGCCCGTTTTGGATGCGAGGTAAGTGCAAGGTCTGCGCGGAGGCTCTGGGAGGGTGAAAAATGGGCCTAACGGAAGTATCGGAAGCCCGGAAATGGGCCCATTTCTGATCTCTGGAGCCTGGGGGAGGCCATTTTCGCCCTCCCAGAGGCTCGACGAAAGCCTCTGGAGACTGGGAAGGGCGAAAACGCCCCCTCACCCCCGCCATGGTGCAAGAGGCCGAGTAGGCCACACCCCCATGGCCAGGAGTCAGCAAAATATGCATCACAACCACCAATGTGCAACACCCACCGGCACGTGATTTATTGAGCTTTTCAACCCCCGGTAGGCCAACCATGGATAAATCCAAGAAAAGAAAAGTTTCAGAAGAAAACAGAACGTTTAATTCAACTACCTATGCTAGTTTTGTGGCCGCTCAAGAAATAGTCAGGCACGGGAAGGGTTTTGTGGCTCCCGGTGTTTTCTTTTCTGTGGGAAACGGGTCCAAATGGATCTTTGAGTTTTTGAGATTGCAGACCCCTGCCCATGGCCATGCCCACCCAGGCAGCAAACCAGGCAGAAAACCGGTTGCTAAAATTTTTCAATCCCATCCCTGATCAAGGCCATTTTCACCGCCACCCCGGTGGGAAACAGATGGATGCTTAAACGCATGTTGCTCTTGCAGTCTTTTCAGGCCTGTCATTCATGGCTTCCGGAGTTCCCCCAATTGCTGTCGTTCAGCTTTGCTTTTTTGCATTTCTGTGGCTTTCCCAAACCGCTTCAATCCGCCGTACTCTGCCATCTGGTGACCTTTTCACACTGGGGCCCGTTTAAAACTAATTTACAGCATATTTGAAGAGCAGGCTGGTCTTTTGAATGCCTTGCCCATTGTCCTTGATGGTGAATGGAAACTAATCAAGGAGAGAAGCAACTTTGAATTGAGGAAAAACTTCCTAACAGTGAAGACCATTAACCAGTGGAACAGCTCGCCACCAGAAGTTGTGGGTGCTCCATCACTGGAGGTTTTTAAAAAGAGACTGGACAGCCACTTATCTGATCAAGTAGTATAGGGTCTCCTATTTGAGCAGGGGGCTGGACTAGAAGACCTCCAAGGTCCCTTCTG
This sequence comes from Arizona elegans, assembly GCA_022577455.1. NCBI lineage: Eukaryota > Metazoa > Chordata > Lepidosauria > Squamata > Colubridae > Arizona > Arizona elegans. The sequence continues at coordinate 9,900,773 of JAKOOJ010000026.1, read as the reverse complement.
GCTCTATTCAGATTGATTGATTGATTGATTGATTGATTTTCCAAGGTGCTAAGTTATAAGAGCCGAGGTGACGCAGTGGTTAGAGTGCTGTACTGCAGCACTTCAACTGACTGCTAGTTCAGCAGATCAGCAGATCAAATCTCACCGGCTCAAGGTTGACTCAGCCTTCCATCCTTCCGAGGTGGGTAAAATGAGAACCCAGATTGTTGGGGGCAACATGCTATTTAGTATACTGTCAATTGTTGTAAGCCGCCCGGAGTCCTCGGAGAGTGGGCGGCATAGAAATATGATTAATAAAAAATAAATAAATAAATAAGTTCCTGCACATGGACTGAGTGAGAAGCACATTCCTGATACCGGAATTCTTAATCTTTAGCTTGCATGATAGCCTTTTCCTAACTGTACACTTCTGTGTTTCTTAATCTTGGGAACTTTAAATCATGTGGATTTTGACTCCCAGAATTGCCCAGCTAACATGCCGGCTGGGGAATTCTGGGAGTTGAAGTCCATACATCTTAAAATTGCCCAGGTTGAGAAACACAGCTGGTCCTCAGCTTAAAATCACAATTAAGCCCCCCAAATTTCCCTTGTTAAGGAAGGCAGTTATTAAGTGAATTGTGTCCTGTTTTACGACCTTTTGCCATGGTTAAATGACTACGGTTAGCAATAGCACTTAGACTTATATACTCTTCACAGTGCTTTTACAGCCCTCTCTAAGCAGTTTGTGTCTGTCTTGTTGGGTTGCAGAACCGAACCAGACAGTTATAGAGGTGCAAATGTCAGACTCATCTTTCAGAAAAAATTTAGATATACCATATTTTTTGGAGTATAAGACGCACCTTTTCCCCCCAAAAAAAGAGGGTGAAAATCTGGATGCGTATTATACTCCGAATGTAGCCTCGCCCAGCTTCTCAAACGGAGGTTTCAGAGGCTGAAAAAAGCATCAGAAACGAAGCTTCAGAAAAAAAGCCCCCAAATGGAGCTTCAGAAAAAAAGCTCCCAAACAGAGTTTCAGAAAAGAAGCCCCCAAACAGAGCTTCAGAGGCTTTTTTTCTGAAGCTCTGTTTCGGGGGCTTTCAGAGGCAGGATTTTTTTTTTTTTTTTTTCTGAAACAGAGTTTCAGAAGTTTCAGAGGCAGCAAAAAAAGGAAGGCACAGAGCTTACAATCAAGGAACCTGTTGCTAAAATTCACCTCTGGGAACAGCTGATTGGGGGTATTCCGGGAGGCCGATCTACCTGCCAATCAGCTTTTTTCTTACTTTCCTCCCCAAAAACTAAGGTGCGTCTTATACTCCGAAAAAGACGGTATCTTTTAGACAAATTCGCCATCTTGAGTTACTTACGGATTAATCAAAGTGGGATTTTTAAAAAATGAAACTCTGGTGCCACGATGCTAGGGGTAGCCCTGGTGCTACGGGTGACGAGCCAAAATCTTTGAATGAACCCGGAGCAGTTTAAACTGTGCACATCCCCAATCAAAATTCTTGAAAGAAATGACTCTTCCCACTGGGACCGAAAACATCCTATCGTTATCTGACCCTCGATTTCCCTCCCTCCCCCCCCCCCCACCTCCGTAGTCAAAAACCATGTTCAAAAAGAAAGGGGGGAAAAGAAAAGGTTATCCTCTCTTGACTGCAAATCACAGCGCCATCGTACATATTTTGACAAGGACAGGACAAACATCCTTGGCAATAATTGCTTCGGAGATCCTTTTCTGACAGCTTGATCAAGCTGCTCGGAAGAATGGATGAGCAGCTCTTTAGAAAAATTAATAGCTGAACTCAGAGCCAAAGAGGAACGATGCTCAGTTTTCAAAACATGCCAAGACCCTCGTGTTGGTCTTCTTTCCCACAAAAGGAGGATTACGGTTCTCCCTCTCCGTTGTACTTCAGATACAAGCAGATACAAGCAAGAATAAATGCAGCGAACGAGAGGCGATGCTGAATCAACAGTCATTATGACTGTCGTTTCGGAGAAACCTTGGTTTTTATAAAGGCCACATTTTGAAGGTCAAAGCGGTGGGTGGTAGATTTTATTATCTTTTTTTTTAAAAAAAAGGCCTCCTCCGTGTCCATGAGACTATTAGAATTCACCTCAGCTTGCGAGACAAGGTAGCTGTTGTGGCTTGTCGACTGCCGGCCCGCTCCAGCAGCCGAATCAGATGAGGAGGAGGTATGGGAGTCAGGGCCAGCATCAAGGTAACCTGAGAGCTCCGAGGGAGAAGACGGAATGGAGCTGTCAGAGATAGAGACAGAGGCCGTCCATCGGCCCTCAGATGGAGAATCAACAGTCCCCAGGTCTGGAGGTGGCCGATGAGGAAGAGGAGGAACAGCTGGGTCCAGTGCCTGACGCGTGGATGTGCAGAAGGCAGAGGAGAGGAGAGCAGTGGAAATCAATGGTCCGGTCCTTGGGAAGGAAGAGCCACAGCTGCTAGCGAAGCCTTAGCCTAGTTCTGGGGATAAAAGGCAGGGAGCAGAGATGAATAGGTGTGGTAGACAACTATTCCTCTCCCTGCTGGACAGACTTGTTAGTCTGCGGTAAGAGAGAAACTTTTTCCCCGGGCTGCCGGCGCTCCTAATAAAGGAATCTTTGAGTTAACTTCAGAGGGTTTGTCGTGTTTGGGGAGCTGGGTCAGAACAGTAGGCCTCATCTCCGCGATGAAGAGACAATGCTGAATCCACGGTCATCACGACCATCGTTTGAGAGAAACCTGCTTTTTCTAAAAGCCACATCTTGAAGGTCAAAGCAGTGGGTGGTAGATTTTATTTTATTTTATTTCATTTCATTTTTAAACTCCTCCACCGTGTCCAGGAGGCTATTAGAATTCACCGAAAGGCAGCTTGCGAGTCGAGGTAGGTGGCTCCGAAGCTTCCCTTTAAAACTTTTCAAAACGTCTTCAGCGGGAGCAGCGATCTGAAGATCCCAGCCGGATCGTAACTACAGGTCAGCCACGGTCTTGATTTGCTAATGTGCCCTTGGACTGTCTGCCACGAAGCGAGAAGCCCTAGAACAGAGGATGGAAAAAGGAGAAGAAGGGGGGAAAAGGAGGTGGCTTCCGATAGAGAGAAGATGTGAAGTTTCCGAAAGATGCCCTAATTAATTCATGAGCCATGAGCCGAACTTCAAAAGAAATACAGTCATTTATTAGGAGTACCATTTCGGCAATATTCGGATGCAGTTAGAACTAATCCAATGTAGATTTATGTTCCCCTTTGACTCTGTCTCTCCCCTCCTCTCTGGCCATGTCATAAATCACATTCTCCAATTAACCACTTTGGCTGGCTGTGAAATCCAACACCCTCCTTCTGACTGCGGTCAGGAAGAATGTATGGAATGCACTTCAGTTAGGGAAATCAATCAGCTCTATCAGTTCTCCCTCCCTCCTGCTCATGGCAACTGGAAAGCTTTGCAAGTTGACAGAAGAAACTTTGGATAACCTACATTTCTCTTCCTTATTTATTACATTTTTATGCCCTCTATATCCCCTATCACCATGATGGCGAATCTATGGCACGCGTGCCACAGGTGGCACGCAGAGCCATATCTGTGGGCATTGCCCTAGTTCAGCTCTAGCGCGCATGTGGGCGCCGGCCACCTGATTTTGGGGCCTTCCGGGCCCACCGGAAGTCAGGAAAAAGACTGTTTCTGGCCTCCGGAGAGCCTCCGGAGTGGGTAAGGAAGGCCGTTTTTGCCCTCCCCAGGCTCCAAGGAAGCCTCTGGAGCCTGGGGAGAGCGAAAAAACAGGCCTACTGGGCCCACTGTGCCATCATGTGCCAAAAGTGGGGGGAGTGCAGGGGAGTCGCGTGCACATGCGTGATGGGGCGGGCCACATTGAATTATGGGGGCGGGCACACATACGCGCGACACCTCCACACAACCCCTGCTTTTGGCACGCGATGGCAAAAAGGTTGCCCTCTGAGGTGACTCTGGGAGGCTGGAAAGTTGTAAGTAAGTAAAAATAATTAGGGGTCGTCCTCCACATACGACCACAAGTGAGCCAGGGGTGGGTTCTACTTACCTTTACTACCAGATCGTCAGTGATCACGTCGGGGCAGGTGGGCAATGCCTCCCACCGCCATTACTACTGGTTCGCAAAAACCGGTAGTGAGCCCAACATTTCCCTTGCAAAGCCAGACGTGTGTTCAGTGAATTTTGCCCTGTTGTTATGCCCTTTCTTACCACGGCCGCTAAATGAATCGCTGCCGTTGTCAAGTTAGTACCACGGTTGTACAACGGATCCCACAGACTTTGCTTGTCAGGAGGTCGCAAACGGGGATCCCATGACCCCGGGGACGCCACAGACCGTCATAACTACGAGTCTGAATTTGAATCACGTGATTGCGGGGTTATGCCGCAGTGGTTGAAGTGTGAGAAGCAATAATCGGTCGCTTTTTTTTTCAGTGCCATCGTAACTTTGAACGGTCACTAAATGGACTGCTGTTAAGTCGGGAACTACCTGTAATTAAAATACTAAAACACTAAAACTACACAGATGGTGCTTTTAGAGCTATTTTGAAGCCAGGAATAAGAGACGGTTGGGTCTCTTGGTGTTTTGATTAGATAAAATTGGACGGGACCTTATAGGTCAGTGATGACTAATGTTTTTTTCGTCGTGTGTCGAAAGCATGTGTGTGCATGTGAAACAGGGCGCATGCGTGCCGGGATCCATAATGCAATTCGGGGGGGCTGCACATGCATGCAAGACCCCCTACGTTCCCCCCGCCCCCCCGTGCATGGACGCGTGAGCCCCCCGCCCCCATTTTGGGCCTAGTAGGCCTCCCTGCAGCCTCCTGGGCCCAAAAACAGGCTGCGGAGGGCGCACCACACACACAATCCCCTATGCATGCATGTGTGTCTCCCGCGTGCGCCCTCACAGCCCTATACCATTTCAGGCAAATCGTTGTGCAATCCCTTTTTAAAAACTTCCAGTGTTGGAGCATTCACAGCTTCTGGAGCTGTGCAAGTTGTTCCACTGGTTAATTGTTCTCCCTGTCAGGAAATTTCTCTTTAATTCCAGGTTGCTTCTCTTCTTGATTGGTTTCCATCCATTGCTTCTTGTCTTCTGGTGCTTTGGAAAATAAGTTGGACCAGGGGTGAAATGCTCCCGGTTCAGACCGGATGACCTGATCCGGTAGTGATGGAGACGGGTGGTTCGGAGAACCGGTAGCAAAAATTCCCTGCCCTCCCCCCCCTCCATTGCCCAGCTGAGCCTTTACCTCTATCATCTATCTATCTATCTATCTATCTATCTATCTATCTATCTATCTATCTATCTATCACTATTCATATACATCTGTCTCTCTCTCCATCTCTCTTTTCTGCAATTATGTCCGTTTATCCATATATCTATCTATCTATCTATCTATCTATCTATCTATCTATCTATCTATCTATCTTTCTATACATCTTTCTCTCTCTCCATCTCTCTTTTCTGCAATTATGTCCTCCATCCATCCATCCATCCATCTATCTATCTATCTATCTATCTATCTATCTATCTATCTATGGATGTGGTGGCTCAGTGGCTAAGACGCTGAGCTTGTCGATCGAAAGATTGGCAGTTCAGCAGTTTGAATCCCTCGTGCCGCATAACGGGGTGAGCTCCCGTGACTTTTGTCCCAGCTTCTGCCAACCTAGCAGTTCGAAAGCACGTAAAAATGCTAGTGGAAAAATAGGAACCACCTTTGGTGGGAAGGGAACAGCGTTCCGTGGGCCTTTGGCGTTGAGTCATGCCGGCCACATGACCACGGAGACGTCTTCGGACAGCGCTGGCTCTTCGGCTTAGAAATGGAGATGAGCACCGACCCCTAGAGTCGGGAACGATTAGCACATATGTGCGAGGGGAACCTTTAACTTTACTGTTGGGATTACCTTGTGAGCATCGGATAAAAAGAGAGCAAATCAGCTATCCTTCTCCTGAAAACGGCACTTCATTATTTCCGCCTCCCCCGCCTGCTTTTTTCTCTCTTTCTCCATCTTTCCCCCCCTCCCCATTGATGCTGACGTTTTTATGCCCGCCGTAAAACAATCCTTGCAAGGCACTTTGGTTTATAGGCCCGACATAGCAAGATGGGTGTGTATATGTTTGTGTGTGTGTGTGAGACAGAGAGAGAGAGAGAGAGAGAGAGACGTCCAGTGTTTTTATGTTTTCACAGATCAATTCTGACGGGTTCATTACCGCTTGGATTTTGCTGGGATGCTGTTAACGGATTCTAAAGCATTAAAACCGGGGTGTTTCAGCCGTCTCTTTTGATAATAAGACAAAAAAATATATGAAACAATTGGGGGTGTCTGATAGTGGAAATTAGAGCAGATTAGAGCCACTGCGCACCATGGATGGATGGATGGATGGATGGATGGATGGATGGATGGATGGAAGGAAGGAAGGAAGGGCAATAGCACTTAGACTCATATACCGCTTCACAGTACTTTTACAGCCTTCTCTAAGCAGTTTACAGAGTCAGCCTCTTGCCCCCAACAATCCTCATTTTACTGACCTTGAAAGGATGGGTCCTCATTTTACTGACCTTGAAAGGATGGAAGGCTGAGTCAACCTTGAGCCAGTCAGGATCAAACTGCTGGCAGTGGGCAGAGTTAGCCTGCAATACTGCATTCCAACCACTGTGCACCATGGATGGATGGACAGAAGGAAGGAAGGAAGGAAGGAAGAAGGAAGGAAGGAAGGAAGGAAGGAAGGAGGGAAGGAAGGAAGGGCATAGCATTTAGACTTATATACCGCTTCACAGGGCTTTTACAGCCCTCTCTAAGCAGTTTACAGAGTCAGCCTCTTGCCCCCCAACAATCTGGATCCTCATTTTACCCACCTCGGAAGGATGGAAGTCTGAGTCAACCTTCAGCCAATCAGGATCAAACTGCTGGCAGTGGGCAGAGTCAGCCTGCAATACTGCATTCTAACCACTGCGCCACCAAGGCTCCACAAATGTGGGGTTTTTTCATAACTAGGAGGTGCCAGATCCCTCAAAACAAGAGATCCCTCAATAAATCTCCAGTAAATTCCCCCCCTGTCCATGCTAGCGTTAGGATGTGCAATCATCGTTTTTGGGAATGAGAGCCTGATAGTTGTTGTCGTCGTTGTCATTTTTCTCACTTCCAAAATTGCCGGCAGCAGGTTTTTAACCGCGGAGGTGTGTATATTTGCAGAGATACTTCTGGGGAGACCCAGAATGTAGGAAAAACAAACTGCAGATGTTCTGAATTAGCAAGCCTGCACGTCTAATGCATCGCCCACCGTCTCGGCCCACCCCCATCCTTACACTTCAGGAATCCTTATTCCTACATTACTCCCTCAAAATAGAAATTAATATCCATTTTGCCCAAGGACCGACGTTAAAAATAAGCCACCAGGGACTGACTTGTCAATAAAATTAGGATGATTGTTGTTTTCTTCTTATTTTTATTGTACAATCGGGCTCCATAAGTACATTCGAAGAGCTGGCTTTGATGAATTGGTTTCTCTATCACGTCCCCTCACTCAATTAATAATGGATTTCATTAATTCCAGTCCTATCTCAGTACTCAAGGATTTCTTAACTTCTGATTAGGAGAAAGCAACGCAGAAGAGCAAAAGAAGTGATTATCAAAGAATTCGAATAATTGCTGTGCGTCAAATGCAAAGGCTGTTTGTGGTTTAAACCATGTTCAAATTCTTTCTTTGTTTGTTTGCTTGTTGCCTGTCTCACTGTCAAGAGACTTGAATTTTTGGCCTTTTTTCTCAGTCTAGTACTTGAACTACAAGTCTATCTCTTTTGGGCAAAATCCCAGTTTCTATTTAACTTGGTTTTGATTTACTTAACTTAGTTTAATCACTAGAGCCAGTTTGGTTCAGTAGGTAGTTAAGGCGCCAGGCTAAAAACCAGGAGACTGAGTTCTAGTCCCGCCTTAAGCATGAAAGCCAATTGGATGACTCAGGGCCGATCACCAGGAAACTGTGAATTCTAGTACTGCCTTAGGCATGAAAGCCAATTGGGTGACTCAGAGCCAATCACCAGGAGACTGTGAATTCTAGTCCTGCCTTAGGCATGAAAGTCAACTGGGGACTCAGGGCCAATCACCAGGAGACTGTGAATTCTAGTCCTGCCTTAGGCATGAAAGCCAACTGGGTGACGCAGGGCCAATCACCAGGAGACTGTGAATTCTAGTCCCCACCTTAGGCATGAAAGCCAGCTGGGTGAGCTGGTTCATACCATTACTGAATGCATGGAATCTTGGCCAGGTTCACAAGCCTGCTTTAAACCAAGGTTAGCAGGAATCCTGGCTGATCTGGGCATAATAAACAATGGCCCTAGGTTTAGTCAGCATGCAAAGCTCTCCTTATTTATTTCACTTAATTTTTTTATTAAGGAAACTTTTTTGCATGCGCTGCTCGTTTGCATTGCAACCTCACAACTTATGGGCAAGTGGGAATCCGTGAAGATCTTACTCATCGACTCAGCACAGTTTCTCTCCACAATCCTCTAAGATTTTCTTCTCTCTCTCTCCCTCTCTTTCCCTCTCTCTCTCTCTCCCTCACTCTTTCTTTCCCACTCTCTTCTCTCCTTCCCTCCCTCCCTCTCCTCTCTCTCTCTCCCTCTCTCTTTCGCTCTCTCTTCTCTCCTTCCCTCCCTCTCTTTCTCTCCTCTCTCTCCTTCCCTCCCTCCCTCTCTCTTCTCTCCTTCTCTCTCTTTCTCTCTTCTCTCTCTCCTTCCCTCCCTCCCCCTCCCCCTCTCTCTTTTCTTCTCTCTTCTCCTTCCCTCCCTCCCTCTTTCTCTCTTCTCTCTCTCCTTCCCTCCACCTCTCTCTCTTTCTCTCTTTCCCTCTCTCTCCCTCTCTCTCTCTTCTCTCCTTCCCTCCCACTCTCTCTCTTTCCCTCTTTCCCTCTCCCACTCTCTCTCTTTCCGTCTCTCCCTCTCCCGCACTCTCTCTTCCTCCCTCTCCCTCTCTTTTTAATCAAGACAAACAAGTAAGAAGAAAACAAAAATAAACCCCAAGGAATTGTAAATTAATTCGCATAGACAGCTACGCAAGTGAGACCACATCTTTGATCCACTCTCTTTTGCATCGCAAAATACGCGCAATGCGTTCATTATTTTTTGTGTTTTCGTGTTTCTCAAACTTAAAAGGTTAACAGCTCTGCGTGGCCTGTTTTTCTTTGGGGAAAAGGCCCACCTAAAAAAGAGGAAGCTCAGAATGATGAATGCACAATGCAGGACCATCGTCTCTTGGGACTGCATCCTGTGTTTTTCAGGGAGAAAAGATATTGCGTTTAAGAGGGGTTTCTAATCCCGCCGGGGAAAATAAAGTGATAAATCAGAATTATATTTGCCCTGGTTGATATGACAGCTGTGCTGGGCCACACACATCTCACTTGAAACCATAGAATCTGTTGGCACCCAAAATGGATGAAATTCCAGTGTCGGTACAAACGACTTCGAGGAAATAGGTAGAGAATCTTCCAATCCCAGGTAGAAAAGCATCCTTCGCCATCCAGAAAGAAAGAAAGAAGAAAGAAAGAAGAAAGAAAAAGGAAGGAAGGAAAGAGAGAAAACAAAAAAAAGAAAGAATGGAAAAAGGAAGCAAAAGGAAGGAAGGAAAGAAAGAAAACAAAAAAGAAAGAAAGGAAAAAGGAAGAAAAAGGAAGGAAGGAAAGAGAAAACAAAAAAAGGAAGAAAGGAAAAAGGAAGCAAAAGGAAGGAAGGAAAGAGAGAAAACAAAAAAGAAAGAAAGGAAAAAGGAAGAAGAAGGAAGGAAAGCGAGAAAACAGAAAAAGGAAGAAAAAGGAAGGAAAGAAAGAGAGAGAGAAAGACAGAAAGAAAGAAAAAAGAAAGGAAAAAAAGAGAGAAAGGGGCAGAGACTTGGAAATGGTTATCAAGTGAGGAATGCAATAAATACTCCGGATTTTTAGCCTGAGCCATAAGCTAGAAGCAGGGATAAACTGCCAACGTGCCAATATCCCGGAGTGGCTGCTAATAAAATTATTTTTAAAAAAATTCTATTTTAGACACAGACGGAATTATGTTCATCTGTCAGAACAAGCATGCCCGAATTTTAAAACGCCGAAATGGATGCATATTGCAGCAGCGTCTCCTAAACTATGCAAATGGCTTTCTTCGCAAACAGCTTTCAGAGAAAGCGACGGGAATGTATTTTTTCCAACTTCGTAAGCTGACATAAATCAAACAGGAGCCGAACACGCTACCGACGGTGCCTAGCCTCAGTATTTAAAAGAGGAAGGCGGGGGTGGGGGGTGGGGGGAACAGAGACGAAAGCTGCTAAATTCAGCCTGAATGGTATCCTCATTTCAAAATATGCAAAACCGTTTCTCTTTCTTCGGAAGACAAGTAACTGAAAGAAAGAAAGAAAAAGAAGAGGTAAGGATGTGAAACCAACCCTTAGGAAGGAAGTGATGGGGTGTAAAAGATGGAAAGGAGGTAGGAAACAGAGAGGGGTCAGAAGGCAGTGGATTAGTTCCACTTTAGCCAGGAAAAATGCCGGATTTAGGTTCCAGATACTTGGATATAAATAGCTGAGCAAACTGTCATTTTTTCTTATTAGGTTTCACAGGTGAGCTGGTATCTTGGGTTCCTCAGTTTGTTTAGCGACTGTACAGAGTTATAACAGCATTAAAAAAAAAAAGTGACTTATTTTTCACCCTTACAACCCTCCAGCATCTGGAAATTAAGGAGAAACTTCCTAACAGTGAGGACAATTAGCCAGTGGAACAGCTTGCCACCAGAAATCATGGGCATTCCATCACTGGAGGTTTTTAAGAAGAGTCTAGAGACAGTCACTTATCTAAAATGGTATAGGTCCATGATGGTGAACCCATGGCACGCATGCCCAAAGTGGCACGCGAAGCCATGTCGCCCGCCATGCGCGGCCTTGCCTGTTTGTCTTCTGGGTTTCTGGCGCGCAGGCGCGTACTACGATCAGCTGTCCTTGGCACACGGGACAGTGTCAAAAACCGGTGTTCGCATGCGTCCCGGCCAGCTGATTGTTGGGTATGCATGCGCGCCAGAACCCAGAAGTTTGGCTTTTCCAGAGCGCGATCCCTTCGCGCATGCGGCAATGCCAAACAACCATCCTGCACATGTGCGCCGGCCAGCTGATCCTCGGGCTCGCATGTGCGCTTCAACCCAGAAGTTCAGCTTTTCTGGAGCGCAATCCCTTCGCATGTGCGGCAGTGCCAAAAACCGGCCTGCGTATGCGCACCGGCCAGCTGATTATCCGGCGCACAGGTGTGCTAAAACCCAGAAGTTTGGCTTTTCTGGAAACCCAGAAGTTTGGCGGCCCCAACGAGTGCTCACACGCTCGCGACATTTCCATGCGGCCCGAAACGTTTCGCCATCGCTGGGATAGGTTCTCCTGCTTGAGCAGGGGGCTGGACTAGAAGACCTCCAAGGCAGGGGTGGGTTCTACTTACCTTTACTACCGGTTCGCAACGGGATCGCGTGCGTGCCTTCTGCGCATGCGCAGATCGCTTCTGATGACATCAGGATCAGTGGGCGGAGCCTTCCACCAGTTTTACTACCGATTCTATAGAACCAGTCCAAACCACTGCTCCACGGTCCCTCCCAACTTATTCTATTCTATTCTATTCTATCCCCACGGTCAGGTGATCAAAATTCAAACGCTTGGCAACCGATTCATCTTTACGACGGTTACACTATCCCACCGGGGGAGGGGAGGAGGGTCACGTCATCTCCCCATTTTGCGACCTGCTGGCCAGCAGTGGGGAAGCCAGATTCACACGTCGCTGCAGCAATTCACTTCGCAACAAAATAAGGTCGTCACTTGGAGCAAAATTCAGTTGACAGACGTCTCGCTTAGCAACGGAAATTGGGGGGGGGGGGGCAGTAGTGGGATTCAGCCAGTTCGCACTTATTCGGGAGAACCGGTTGTTAACTTTCTAAGCAGTTTGGAGAACTGGTTGTTGGAAGAAATCTTCTTTTGTTTTTTTCCACTTTACAGGTCTAATCCTGTAAGGAAGGCAGGAAGGAAACATTCTGGTGGTGTTTCTAGCCTAATCTTCATTGCCCTGCTTACAGAAACTGCCTCTCTGGTTAACCCTTGTTACATTGTAACAGCTAAAGTGAAGCGCCCATCAATGTGAGTGACATTGAGTTGACCAGGCCTATACGCCTATCCAGCTGGTCATTACAGCAGAGAACCAGTTGTTAAATTATTTGAATCCCACCACTGGGGGGGTGGGCCTCCATTGTGGCCATAAGTCAAGGACTACATGTATTAACTTAGTCTTGATGGGGGAGAGGGGGCTGCTAAGCCTACTGTTGTTTTCATGATCTTTTGGGTGTCTGGCTCCTCCGTTCGCTAACAAAAACGGAACACGGGAAAATTCTCGTTTTTGCTGTCGTGCAGAAATGTCTCTATGAACACTTAAAAATACAAACACACTCATACACACTTCTGCAGCCTTCCCCCCTCCCCTTTCAATCCCACGCAGGGAGAGCTGGTTGAGGAAAGCTTGCGTATTATGTAAAAATTGCAACTGGAGATTGGCTCCATTTATCAACGGCGGTGTTGAAGTGGTTTGCTCGCCATAAATAATAAGCGCATCTCCTGAGCGAAGGATAAGATTCCCCAATGCTGGGAGCCAGCTCCATAAACTCAAGTTCTTGTTGGAGGAATTGACTGTTCCCAGGCTGGCATGCCGAAAGCTAATCAGGGGGAGCGAGACCTCTAGTGGCAGCTTCGCAAGATCGTCCTGAAAAGCTTGGAGGTGTTCGGAGAAAACGACCTGTCCTTGGTGCTCTCTGAGCTTGGCTGGGTTTGGGTTTTTTTTATTTTGTTCTTTTTTGCAGACGTCTCATTACCCAAACTAGGTAACATTAGTGCTTTTGTCATCATCAAACAGCCAAGCTCGGAGAGCATCAAAGACCCCACAGTCCTTTTCCTTTCTTTCTTCCTTTCTCCTTCTCTCCTCTTCCTCCTCCATTCTTTTCTCCTCCTCCTTCTCTCTTCCACTTTCTCCTCTTCCTCCTCCTCCATTCTTTCCTCCTCATCTTCCTCCTCCTCCTTTCTTTCCTTTTCCTCTTCTTCCATTCTTCTCTCCTCCTCCTCTTCCTCCTCCATTCCTTTCTCCTCCTCCTTCTCTCTTCCACTTTCTCCTCTTCCTCCTCCTCCATTCTTTCCTCCTCATCTTCCTCCTCCTCTATTCTTTCCTCTTCACCTTCCTCCTCCTCCTTTCTTTCCTCCTCCTCTTCTTTCATTCTTCTCTCCTCCTCCTCCTCCTCCATTCTTTTCTCTTCCTCCTCTCTTCCACTTTCTCCTCTTCCTCCTCCTACATTCTTTCCTCCTCACCTTCCTCCTCCTCCTTTCTTTCCTTCTCCTCTTCTTCCATTCTTCTCTCCTCCTCCTCTTCCTCCTCCATTCTTTTCTCTTCCTCCTTCTCTCTTCCACTTTCTCCTCTTCCTCCTCCTACATTCTTTCCTCCTCACCTTCCTTTTCCTTTCTTTCCTCCTCCTTCTATTCTTCCATTCTTCCCTCCTCTGCTCTTCCTCCTCCATTCTTTTCTCCTCCTCCTTCCACTTTCTCCTCTTTCTCCTCCATTCTTTTCTCCTCCTCCTTCTCTCTTCCACTTTCTCCTCCTCCTCCTCCTTTCTTTCCTTCTCCTCTTCTCCTCTTCCTCCTCTCCTCCTTCTCCACAAACCCCACTCCCTTCCAGCACTGATGATGTTCCCTAGTTGGGTCATGAAATATCTGCAAGAAAACCACCAAACTCAGAGAGCGCCAAGGACCCCATCTTCCTCCTCCTCCTCCTCCCCCCTGCAAACCCCACTCCCTCCTAGCACTGACGATGTTCCCTAGTTGGGTCATGAAACGTCTTCAAGAAAGCCACCAAGGTCAGAGAGCCCCAAGGGCTCCTCATTTCAACCCTGAGCTACAACGATTCCCTTTTATTAAGATCTATCCTGTTTCTTTCTTCCTTTGCTCATTTTTGATGTGCTAATAGCATCTACCTGCTTCTTTGCTTGCTTGCCTGCAAAACATGTTTCCAGGTTTTCGTGATGTACGTTGCCAAGACCTGGCCTATTCTCCCTTAAAACCATTTTTTTTTTTTTTTTGAGCTGGTAGAACTTCCTTTTGCAATAATCTTGCCTGTTCCACCAGGGCCCCCGGTCGGTGGTCTCAAAGTGGCCAAAAACACACCTGCAGTTTTACCTGTCGGGAAAAAAAAAAGAGACGGTGCTTTCGGACTCCACCGTTCCGCTACTAGACAAAAAACATCTGCCTTTAAGCTGAGCCTTTCCTCTATTTAAGCTCAACAAATATTAGGGAGTTAGTTAATTTCCCTCTGAAGGTTTTATGGTACCGAAGATGGATGTCTAATTCATATCACTGCATATATTTGACTAATTAACTTTTCATTTGTTTGGGGACGAGTTAATTATGCACATCTACACAGATAATTTTATTCTGCTGATGGACTTATTATTTTTTTTCCCCCTTCCACAGCATGTTTTTCCTTTGGTAGAGATTGGGTGGTCTGTTGATTTGGCTTCCCCCCGCCCTCCTTCCTTAATTCCATAGGTGTGTGTTGACATTGAGTCCTATTTATGGTATGGTAATTTTAAGTTTGTGGTTTTTTTAAAAAATCTAATTGGTTCTTGAATGCAGTTGGTGATTATCCCGGGAGGATAAAAATAGCAGGCATGGATTTTACAACGAAGGAGATGTGATTAGAATATCCAATGGCTGATCCAGTGAAATACATAGGAAAATATTAATAACCAACTAAATGCAATTGCCACAAGAAACTGGGCTAAATTAGCATACTGGACCCATCTTAGATGTTTCTAACATTGCGGATGGAAGCGTCCAGAAGGGAATAATCAAATTCTCACCGGACAAATGGAATTTTCTTTTCTTTTAATATTTCGAAGGCAGAAAAAGCGAGCTACTCTCGGGCAATTTCATGTCCTACCTTCCAGCAAAAAGATTTTCCTCATCGGATCTTAAGCTGCTAATTTCAAAAGTGTTGGGGTTTTTTTTTAGTTAATTTTAAAAGATTCATTTGATCAAACCTATAAAGATATTCCCCCCCCCCCCGTGTGCTGGAGTCCTCCGCTCGCTTTTCTTAACCGGTGTCCCTGCTGCAGAAATGTTACCAGATTCATTTGAAGAAAAGAAAAATAGTTTGCTGATTTCTGAACAGAGGGAGGTGCGGAGGAAATCTTGCTGGGCTAAAGATTGCACAAGATTAGAACTGAATCCATTTGCGGAGTGGCAGAGGTAGAAGGCAACAATCATCACATCCTATTTGATTGTTGCCTATAGAAGAGGATGAGAGACAGGTAAACGTAAAGGTTCCCCTCGCACATTTGTGCCAGTCGTTCCCGATTCTAGGGGACAGTGCTCATCTCCGTTTCAAAGCCGAAGAGCCAGCGCTGTCCGAAGATGTCTCCGTGGTCATGTGGCCGGCATGACTCAGCACCAAAGGCACACGGAACGCTGTTACCTTCCCACCAAAGCTGGTCCCTACTTTTCTACTTGCACTTTTTACCTGCTTTCGAACTGCTAGGTTGGCAGAAGCTGGGACAAGTCACGGGAGCTCACCCCGTTACGTGGCACTAGGGATTCGAACCACTGAACTGCTGACCTTTCAGTCGACAAGCTCAGTGTCTTAGCCACTGAGCCACCGTGTCCCTTTTGAGAGACAAATACCTCTGTCTATATACCAAACAAATGACCCACTGGGATAACCATATCAAAACAACTTCCCTTATGTGCGGCCCGAATCTGAAAATAACATTTAACACAGCACGGTATTTAAGCAAAATGGTTCAGTTGAGATCGGCATATTTGGGACCGATTGGGGTAGATTGCAGGGGAGGCCCACCAAAATATAATTTTATTGTATATTTAGATCTTAAATTATTGTATTTTATTCCAATTTCATTTTAGACTGTATTTTATTCCAATTCCTTTTTAAATTGTATTTTATTCCAGTTCCATTTTAAATTGCTTTTATCAAATTTTAGAAATAATCTGTTTCTGGAACTTTGCACTTTTGATATGGCCCAAGGGCCAATCATTAAATAAAGACGTAGTAGATGTTAATGACAATGTTCAAATAAAGGATAAGTAGAACTGAATCAAAGATTTAAGCTGCCAGTTTTTACAAGAAGAACTTTTTTTCCCTACTACTTCTTCTATTTTTATCTTTTAGCACCAGTAACGGAGATGTAATTTGTTATTATGGAAACAAAGGAGACCCAGAACCTCTCTTCCTAAATCCCGGTGGGTTAAATTTAAAAAAAAACAAACAAAGCAAAAAACATGGTTACCTTGATTTATTTAAAGCAGTGGTTTGGCTGCATACCTGGATGTGTGTGTTTTGCCATGATGGACGTGAAGACCAAGGGATATATGTCATATTTTGAGAAATTCAGAGCAGGGGTGGGCTTCAAAAATTTTAGCAAGGGGTTCTCTGCCCAGTTGCTGGGTGGGCATGGCCATAGTGGGCGTGGCCCAGTTGGCCTTCTGCACCATGGCAGGGGGAGGGTGTTTTTGCCCGCCCCGGGCTTTGGAGGCTTTCCTTGAGCCTCCGAGAGGGTGAAAACAGCCTCCCCAGGTTCCGGAGGCCTTTTGGAGACTGGAAACGGGCCCATTTCCAGCCTTCCTGAACTTCCAGTAGGCCCGTTTTTCGCTCTCCCCGAGTCTCTGCGTGCGCCCTGCACTTAGCTGCATCCAAAATGGGCTGCGTGGGGACTCCTGGGAGGGGCGGGAGGGGCGGAGCCAGCCAGGAGTGGGATTTGGGGGTTCTCCGAACTGCACAGAATCTTAGCTAGAGGTTCTTCCGAACCCCTGCGAACCCCCAGCAGCCCACCCCTGATTCCAAGGTGGGCAGCTACTGCTTGCTTTGGACCGTGGCAATTTTAAGACCAGTGGACTTCCAGAATTCCTCAGCCAGCTGAGAATTCTGGGAGTTGAAGACCACCGGTCTTAAACTTGCCAAGGTTGGATGGTTGACTAAAATCCAGAAAGGATTCTATTTCTAATGTTCAGTTTGTTAACACCGCAAGTTTCAAGGTGACTTGCAGGTTGGGATATGTGTTGATGGTTTTTCGTGTGAATGATAAAGAGTTGTTGGTACAACACATCTGGAAAACAATCATTCAGGGAGAATGCATTAGAGGTAGTCTTTGACTTACATCCATTCCTTTAGTGACCAAAATTACACTGGAGAAAGTGAGTTACAGCCGCTCCTCACACTTACGACTGACGCAACATCCCCATGATCTCACGATTAAAATTCAGATGTTGCAGCGTCCAGGGTGATGGGATCGCCATTTGCGGCTTTCCCAGCATGATTCCAACAAGCAAAATCCAGGGGTGGGGGGAGCCGGATTTCCTTAACAGCCTCGTGATTCGCTTAACGTCCATTAACCACATTGCTTAGCAACAGAAATAAGCCCTAATGACAGGGGTGTCAAACTCAAGGCCGATGGACCAGATGCAGCTCACAATGTTGTCAGATCCGGCCTGCGGGGGCCGGTCTACCCATGTCACTTTGGCCCGGTCTACCCAATGCAAAGAGGACAGGGTTCCAACGGATGCCCTAATTAATTCATGAGCCTCAAGCCAAGTTTCAAAAGAAATCCAGTTATTTATCAGGACCAACATGTCAGCACATACCCAAGTGAAGTCAGCTCTGCTCCACATAATTTACCTCCCAACTATGACCCTGTTTTCCCCCCAATCCTCCCAGGGTGTTTCATAAATCACATTCTCCAATGGAGCACTTTCGCGGGCTGTAGAAAACACGCCTCTCCGGCTGCCTCTGGTAATGTAGGCTGCGGCCTTGAGAAAGGTATCCAGGAATGCTTTACGAGTTGACAGAGGAAACATGCCAGCAGTTTGGGGAGTGGCGTCAAGCTGGCCACACCCACCCAGTCAGTCATGCCCCCGCCCCTCCCCCGAGGTACAACCACATCCCTGATACGGCCCTCAATGAAATTGAATTTGAAACCCTTGCCTAATGAGAAGGCAATGTTATCAAAAAGAACCTTCTCGGGTAATTTCCTCCCCTCCCCCCAATAATTTACTTAAGTTATACATTTTACAAAGGGAAGCCCTTTCAAATTTTCAGGGTTGGGTTTTTAATGATCCAGTTTAATCAACGTAGTTTCAAGCCACTCTGGAGTCTGTTTCTGATCTCATCTTCCCTGAAAGATTGACACGTAGGAGAACTCATTCAAGGAGGTTGAGAGCAGGCGGCCTAAGTAGTAGTAATGATGTTGTAACACAAACATCATGCAACACCAAAAGGCCAAGCTTGCATTGCAAAAGGCCACTGTTGTCATTCTGCAATGCCGCATCTCCCCTTGTGTGAGAGCCATGGTGGCGCAGTGGGTTAGAGTACAGTACTGCAGGCTATTTCTGCTGACTGCTGGCTGCCAGCAGTTTGGCAGTTCGATTCCCACCAGGCTCAAGGTTGACTCGCCCTTCCATCCTTCCGCAGTGGTTAAAATGAGGATCCAGATTGTTGGGGGCAATAGCCTGACTCTGTAAACCGCTTAGAGAGGGCTGTGAAGCACTGTGAAGCGGTATATAAGTCTAAGTGCTACTGTTATTCCTTCCCTCCCTCCCTCCCTCCCTCCCTCCCTCCCTTCCTTCCTTCAGGTTGACTCAGCCTTCTCTCCTTCCGAGGTCAGTAAAATGAGGACCCAGATTGTTTGGGGCAAGAGGCTGACTCTGTAAATCACTTAGAAAGGGCTGTAAAACACTGTGAAGCGGTATATAAGTATAGCTCTTCCTTTTCTTCTTCTTTCCTTCCTTCCTTCCTTCCTCCCTCCCTCCCTCCCTTCCAGTTGACTCAGCCTGCTATCCTTCTGAGGTCAGTAAAATTAGGACCCAGATTGTTGGGGGCAATAGGCTGTAAACCGCTTAGAAAGGGCTGTAAAGCACTGTTAAGCGGTATATAAGTCTAAGTACTATTGCTACTGCCCTTCCTCCCTCCCTCCCTCCCTTCTTTCCTTCCTTCCTTCCGGTTGACTCAGCCTTCCATCTTTCCAAGGTTGGTAAAATGAGGACCCAGATTGTAGGGGGCAATATACTGACACAGACGCTGTAAAGCACTGTTAAGCGGTATATAAGTCTAAGTGCTATTGCTATTGTTTATATATTTGGGGCCTTTTTGTGATAACCCAGCTCCGGGAACAAAACAAACAGGGAATTCTTTTGATCAAACAGCCCTAATAAACCTTTTTGCTGGGTAAGATAACTGCGAGCCTGCCATTAGCCATTTCCATTTAGAGTATTCTGTGCCTAGCAAAGTGATTTTTATCATACTGGGACACGTGGCATTGAGGCTTTTATTTCCCAGCTTATCTGTGGCAAAACTACAGGCCTCCGGATAACAAAGCCTCGTTGTTGCATTGAAGCTTCTCTTTTTTTTTAGCAAGCTGTTCCAAACATATAAACCTTCCAGATTATCCATTATTCTATCGGAGTTTTTTATTCCCCTAAGCAAAATCAGTGAATGCATATCTTGCTGTCTAGTTCATAATCCCCCTTTTTTACCCTGTAAACTCAAAGTGGCTTCACAAGAACTTCGCTGTCTCCCAGCATTTTAAGTTCCCTAAAATTGAGTTGCACGCATGAGGTAAAAAGATTTAACACGCAGCGAGAGTTGAGCTGAGATGAGCCATGCTGCCCCGGTTTCCGTGTTTCTACTCCAACATACAGTAGTGACCAAAATTGTGGAAACCTTTTGGGAAAAGTGTATTTTTGAGGTTTGATGGCTAATAACACCACTGGAGTTTTTTTGGAGTTTCAAGATCATCCTATTCCACTGCTGGAACGGCCTGGGAATAGCCCAGACCTTAACCCAATTGAAAATCTATGGAGCCCACTAAAGGAACTTGTTAGTCAGAAGCAACCCAGCAATGAAACCCAGTTAATAGAAGCCATCCTCCAATCTTGGTTTCACATTAGAACAGCTGCAGAACTCAAAGACTTGGTTCACTCCATGGGAAGACGTTGTAAGGCCATAATTCATGCTAAAGGTTACCGAATTAAGAATTAACTGACATGGCGATAATTTTTGTATATCTCGTTTTTTCTATGGTGATCATTTTTGTTTATCTCATTTTTTCTATGGTGATCATTTTTGTATATCTTGTTTTTTACGTGTTACACTTTTCTACTTTAACTGCTATTCTAATAGCAAATCCTTCATAAAAGTTCTTGCATTATATTCTTGATTAAAGTATTTTTCCATGGATATATAATTTTATGGTACTACTCCAAAAAGAAAAAAAAAGTGGCATTATTAGCTAGTTTTAGAAAACAGAAAAGTTTTTAGAAAACTTTTCCCCAAAAGGTTCCCACATTTTCGGCCACTACTGTAGTTTGATTTTTGTGCGTGTCGTGAACTTCTCCCCAAGGTGAGCAACTGCTGTGGGCATCTTCTTCGTGTTTCATTGCGAAACGCCTGAAGGTAGATTTGGTCTCGCCACACAGGGGTATACGGCTTGAGCAATTCTTTGCTGGATACACCCTGGAAGAAACTTCAGTACGGAAAACAGCTTTTCTCAGATGTCATCAAGCACAGCCAGAATCTCAAGAAAGAAGACCTGGTCCAGGAACTGATTAAACTGATGAATAACCAGGACCCGTAAGGCTCCATATCTTCTCTTGCTTTGCTCCAAACCGTTCTCTGGGTGACTGCAGATGTCCAAGTGTCTGAGATATTGAGAGTTGTAGGCTGTCAAAATCTGGAGAATCCTCACTTCCCCTGCCTTGACCTACAGACCAACTTGCTTGCTGGCAGCGTGGTCCCCATCCAGAGAATGGAATGGAATGGAATGGAATGGAATGGAATGGAATGGAATGGAATGGAATGGAATGGAATGGAATAGAATAGAATAGAATAGAATAGAATAGAATAGAATAGAATAGAATAGAATAGAATAGAATAGAATAGAATATATATGGAATGGAATAGAATATAGAATATAAAATATGGAATGGAATGGAATGGAATGGAATGGAATGGAATAGAATATAAAATATAAAATATGGAATGGAATGGAATGGAATGGAATGGAATAGAATATATATGGAATGGAATAGAATATAGAATATAGAATATAAAATATGGAATGGAATGGAACAGAATAGAATAGAATAGAATAGAATAGAATAGAATAGAATAGAATAGAATAGAATAGAATATATATGGAATGGAATAGAATATAGAAAATAGAATAGAATAGAATAGAATAGAATAATAGAATAGAATAGAATAGAATAGAATAGAATATATATGGAATGGAATAGAATAGAATAGAATAGAATAAAATAGAATGGAATGGAATAGAATATAGAAAATAGAATAGAATAGAATAGAATAGAATATATATGGAATGGAATAGAATGGAATAGAATAGAATAGAATAGAATAGAATAGAATAGAATAGAATAGAATAGAATAGAATATATATGGAATGGAATAGAATATAGAATATAAAATATGGAATGGAATAGAATAGAATAGAATAGAATAGAATATATATGGAATGGAATAGAATATAGAATATAAAATATGGAATGGAATAGAATAGAATAGAATAGAATAGAATAGAATAGAATATAGAAAATAGAATAGAATAGAATAGAATAGAATAGAATATATATGGAATGGAATAGAATAGAATAGAATAGAATAGAATAGAATAGAATAGAATATATATGGAATGGAATAGAATATAGAATATAAAATATGGAATGGAATAGAATAGAATAGAATAGAATAGAATGGAATGGAATAGAATATAGAAAATAGAATAGAATAGAATAGAATAGAATAGAATAGAATAGAATATATATGGAATGGAATATAATAGAATAGAATAGAATAGAATAGAATAGAATATATATGGAATGGAATAGAATATAGAATATAAAATATGGAATGGAATAGAATAGAATAGAATAGAATAGAATAGAATAGAATAGAATAGAATAATAGAATAGAGCAGTGATGGTGAACCTATGGCACGCGTGCCGGAAGTGGCACACAGAGCCATCTTTCCGGGCATGCCAGCCATCGCCCGTTGCTTTTCCGGGTTCTGGCATGCACATACGTGCCGGCCAGCTGGTCTTTGCGCATGTGGGATACCGGAAACTGGAAGAGCAGCTTCCTGGTGTGCATGTGCATGTGCACACACTCGAAATCAGAAACTCAGCTTCCCGCCCTTCTCTGTGAGTACCTATCCCTAAGACCGGCTTGCCATTTTGGGCTCTTGACAACAATTGTACAGGTAGTCCTTGGCTTACAACAGTTCATTTAGTGACCCTTCCAAATTACAACAGCCCTGAAAAAAGGGATTTACGACTGGGTTTTTTTTTTTTTCATAGTTATGACCTTTGTAGCATCCCTATGGTCACGTGTCCAAAATTCAGACGATTGGCAACTGACTCGTATTGACGGCGGTGGCAGCGTCCCAGAGTCACACGATCCCCTTTCGCGGCCTTTGGACCAGCATGGGGAAGCCAGTTTCACTTAACAATTGGCTTATCAACCGCAGTGATTCTCTTAACAACTGTGGCAAGAGAGGTCGTAAAACGGGGCAAACCTCACTTAACAAATTTCTCGTTTAGCAGCATAAATTTTGGGCTCGGATATGGTCGTAAGTCGAGGACTACCTGTATTGGTGTCTCCAGTAAACAGCTACAAGATTATCCCTAATTTTTTTCCCCATCGTTTAATGACCCCATAAACCCTTGCGGGGTGGAATTGGGGCAACTGAATGGAGCTGAGGTTTACTGACCGGACGCCCTTCTGTCGCCAGTACGGAATTTCACAGCAGATATATTCTCATTGTGCCCAGACAGAGAAATATTAGCCTCTACCTAGGATCAAACTCACAGCCTCCTGATTGTGAGGCGAGAGCTCCACCTCTAAACCACGGCACCATTTACAATATTACCCCAATGACACCTATAAAGACCCATCTAAGCACAGGAAGTGGGGAATTTCAGTTCCATGATCTCTGATTTGGCTTCTTTTTGGTCCAGTCAGCTTCCGGATCCTGCAATGGAGGACCAGGGAAAGGATTACGTCCTTCCATTCCTAAACAAGTACTCAGCTCTGTGCGTCCGATGTCCAGATTATGGAACCAGGTAAGAGGAAAGTTTCACGATCTGAATTATGTTTTAGAGAACCTGTAAGCGAATGCAGTCCTCTCTGACTGTGTTGTGGCCCACCAGCGGAGTTGGCAGCAGATTCGGACAGTGAGGAGGTTGGGGAGGAACATGGGCCAGTCATGGAGTCTGGGGAAGGTTCTGATGAGGGCTCTGCGTCGGAGGCAGAGAGGGGGCCAGGGCCGTCTGACAGTTATCAGCTGCCTTCGGAGTTGGATATCAGTGAGGCAGAGGAACAGCTGGAGCCTGTTCCCAGTGTGCGCATGTGCAGAGTTGCCAGGCGAAGGGAACAGCTAAGGAACAAGGGTCGACTCAGGAGTAAAGCCACAGGTGGACGATGAAGGGCCCCTCCCAGAGGGAATAAAGTGGAGCGAAAGGGGAGTGGAGTTTGCAGGAGACAATTAGTTCGCTTAAATGGTTTGTGACTCTCAGAGATTTCTTGCTAAGTTTTGAAGATATCGGCCTGGCAGCTCTCCAAGCCAGATAAGTTCTGTGACTGTAAATTCATCCTTGAAAGACTTTGCTGGATGTGAAATGAGAAGAATTCACAATACCTTAATAAAAAGGGTTTTTTGTCGGGACAAGGAGTCTGCTTTGTGGTTTGGGAATGCCTAGGTCAGAACACCACAGCACCCCATTCCCCTCGCTCCATTTCAGAAATTTCAGAAACAGGAAATGGGGTGTGAGCGGAAGGGAAGAAACGAGAAGGCTGTGTGGAGGCATGGCTAAAAAAACAGAAGACAAAGCTCAGCTTTGTGTGGAAATTATGTTAATAAAGGTAAAGGTTCCCCTCGCACATACGTGCTAGTTGTTCCTGACTCTAGGGGGCGGTGCTCATCTCCGTTTCAAAGCCGAAGAGCCAGCGCTGTCCGAAGATGTCTCCGTGGTCATGTGGCCAGCATGACTCAACGCCAAAGGCGCACGGAACGCTGTTCCCTTCCCACCAAAGGTGGTCCCTATTTTTCTACTTGCATTTTTTGTTTACGTGCTTTCGAACTACTAGGTTGGCAGAAGTTGGGACAAGTCACGGGAGCTCACCCCGTTATGCAGCACTAGGGATTCGAACCACTGAGCTGCCGACCTTTTGATCGATAAGCCCAGTGTCTTGGACACCCCATCCATTTTTACCTTTAGACTACAGAGTTTACCTACTCTGCATTAAAAGGAAGAAATCCCATCAAGACCCCCTCCCCAACCCAGGAAGACACAGCCCACCCCCTCAAATTAAATTGCTGCTCTTAGACATAAATCCATTGTTTGCTCCAGATTTATTGGGATCCCTGCAAAGGAATTGATTATGCGGAGACTTTGATACACTTATTTTCAGCACAACGGTTGGGGATAAAATAGGCACTTGCTGCCATAGATCAAAAGATGAAGAAAAAAAAAATGAAAGAGTTTGGCGAGAAACACCCGACAAGAGTCACAATTTGTGGCCTGAGGCATCCTGCAAAGCAAAGTTCAACGCAGGGAAAATTTGAAGGAAGGCCCTTTTCATTCTGGCCCAGACTCACCTGGAAAACATGGTGATTTTCAGTTGATCGCCCTTTATAATTTATTGATTACAATTATTACCTTTCGGGGGTAAACGTCTGACTAAGATAAAGTGATTATAAATCAAAATCCAATATTATCTGGAAGCAAAGAGGCAAACCTTTGCTTTGGTTTATCAGTCTTCTTTCCCTCCCTCCCTCCCTCTGCTCCAAGAAGGTGTTATAAATCCTGAATTTGGCCCAATATAAAGACACAAACAAGGACAATTTCCGTTGAGAATTGATTTAGCAAGGCGGTGGAGGTGCCACTGAAAAAGTAATAGGCAGCCTCTCTCTGTTGTGACCCACCGGCGACCGGCAGAGCAGGCAGCAGAGTCGGACAGTGAGGAGGTTGGGGAGGAACATGGGCCAAGTCTTGGGGGCTGGGGAAAGCTCGGACAAGGGCTCTGCATGGAGGCAGAGAAGGAGTTAGACAGCAGTGAGGCAGAGAAGCAGCTGGAGCCTGTTCCCAGTGTGCGCATGGGCAGAGCTGCCAGAAGACAAGAACAACTCAAAAAGCAGGGTCGACTTGGGAGTAAAGCCACACCTTGGAGGTGATTGACCTGCCCCATAGAAAACAAAAGAGGAGTGAATGGGGAGGGGGCTTTTGCAGGAAACAATTTGTTTGGTCGGTCGGTTCAAGAGTGGGAAGATCTGTCCGTGACTCTGTACCAAGTTTTGCCTTGCCCTGCGTTTGGAAACTAAGTTACTTAGCAACCTTCCAAGCAAGATAAGGTCTGTGTTGATAAATATTCCTCTGAAAGACTGTTTGCCAGGCCTTGCTGATTGTGAATGAAAGGAATTCACAGTCGTATAAATAAAAGGGGTTTTGCTGGGACAAAACCAACCATCCATCCATCCATCCATGGTGCACAATAGTTAGAATGCAGTATTGCAGGCTAATTCTGCTGGGTGCCAGGAGTTCGATCCTGACTGGCTCAAGGTTGACTCAGCCTTCCATCCTTCCAAGGTGGGTAAAATGAGGACCCAGATTGTTGGGAGCAAGAGGCTGACTCTGTAAACTGCTTAGAGAGGGCTGTAAAAGCACTATGAAGCAGTATATAAGTGCTAGTGCTATTGCTCCTTCCTTCCTTCCTTCCTTCCTTCCTTCCATCCATCCATCCATCCATCTATGGTGCACAATAGTTAGAATGCAGTATTGCAGGCTAATTCTGCTGACTGCCAACAGTTCAATCGTGTCCAACTCAAGGTTGACTCAGCCTTCCATCCTTCCAAGGTCGGTAAAATGAGGACCCAGATTGTTGGGGGCAAGAGGGTGACTCTGTAAACCTCTTTTTTTTTTTTTAATTTTGATTTATATGCCGTCCTTCTCCGGAGACTCAGGGCGGCTTACAATGCGTTAAGCAATAGCCTTCATTCTTTTGTATATTTTATACAAAGTCAGCTTATTGCCCCCACAAACTGGGTCCTCATTTCATCTACCTTAGAAAGGATGGAAGGCTGAGTCAACCTTGAGCCTTGGAGAGATTCGAACCAGCAGAAATTGCAGGCAGCTGTGTTAATGACAGGGTGCACCAAACCACTGTACTATCAAGGCTCTTCTTAGAGAAGGCTGTAAAGCACTGTGAAGCGGTATATAAGTATAGCTTTTCCTTTTCTCCTTCTTTTCTCCCCCCTCCCTCCCTCCCTTCCTGCTGGTTGACTCAGCTTGCTATCCTTCTGAGGTCAGTAAAAATGAGGACCCAGATTGCTGGGGGCAAGAGGCCGACTCTGTAAACCGCTTAGAGAGGGCTGTGAAGCGGTATATAAGTCCAAGTGATATTGCTATTCTGCTTCTACTTTAAAAATTAGCCTTCTGCACCCAACAAATCTCTAATAAAATCAGGCCAAAGGTCCAGAATTCTATTGTGTAAAGCAAAGAGACGGGATCTTAAGTTGCTCCCCTGTTTTGTTTTGTATTTCAACCCCATATTCAATTTTCCATCTGTCTCCAGCTTGTTTCTCTCGTTGCTACATGACTAAGAGGATGGACAGACGAATGAAAAATTAGGAACCCTGAAGATGATTACATCAGAACTCCCTTAATCTTGCTTGAAATAAATCATCCCCCTCTGTCCTTCGGTGGAGCAAAAATCCTGACTGTTTAGAAGAGCATTGAAAAATCATTAATAACGCTCGGGATGGTTTTGAAACCTAATGCGGCTTTTATATCCTTTTCGCTTTTGAACTGTGATTGAATTTGTTGCATTAGTGTGATGCGTATGTTGTTGTTTTTTTCTCTCTTGCGGTGGACTGCTTAGGGTCCTAAAAGCAGAGCACAATGCAGGTAGTCCTCGACTTACGACCACAATGGAGCCTTCTGTGGTTAAGCAAAATGTTTGTGAATTTTGCCTAGTGGTGAAATGCTAGGAGATGATTGTCCCCTCCCATAAGGCTTAAAAGAGAAACAAAGGCACTTGGGCCTTTTTGCAGGAAAGCAACATTGCTAACTCGGTTTCCAGTCGGCATGTCTTGTTTGTTTCTGAACTTTGTGGGGCTTTGCCAAGTAAGGCCTTTGGCAGGGTGTCAAAGAAGATAAAGGTTGGTTATTATCCCGAAGGACTTCTTCCGAAGGACTTGTTTTTGGCAACTAATTGGGACTCAGCTGGGAATGAATGTAATGCTCAGCTGTTACAATAAAATAGGGTTTTTGGGGGACTAATTGTGTATTGTAATGACTTAGTAAGCGTAGGTCACTAAAGGAACTGTTTGTAAGTCAAAGACCACCTATACTTGTGCCAGTCAATAAATTTCTTTCCTCTTTTTCAGAGCGAACACGGTCATCCTCGTCGACGGGGAAGGACAGGTCACCTTCACCGAACGGACGATGCTGAATGCCGATATCACCCAATGGAAAACCAGCACTTACCAGTTTCAGCTGCAGATATAATCACTTTCCTACGGAAATGAAAATGAATCTTGCCCGTCTGTCAGGCAAGAACCCAGTCAGCATTTCAAGATTCAAGATCCTTTTTTGCCTAGATCCCTGTACCATTCGTGGAAGAAAAAGAAGAAAGGAAAAAAAAAAAACCAAACAAAACCACACTTTTTTGGGTGTGCACAAAATCCAGAACAGAAGCATTCTAATAGAAAAAGCAGACTCTTATCTTAAAAACAAGATCTTTTTTTTTTTTTTTTTTTTTGCACAAAAGGATCTGTGCTGGTTTTGGAGGGGGGGGGGCAAAATCACGTATCTCCTTGAGCGGAAACCACTGTTTCCCCCCACACACATACACACAATTATTTAACTCGCTTATTGAAAATCACAGAGCACTTTGGAGAATCATGCATGGTTAACACTTCTATTTTTCCGCCTTTCCTTGAGCTGGAAGGCGAAGCGATGAAATGACAAGAGTGAGGAAAAAAAAAGTCACAATTCAGTATTGGCGATGCCGTGCTATCTTTTAATACAGCGTTAGCTATTTGGAAGCATTTTGTGATTGTATAGAACCGTGATGGGGAACCTATGGCACACGTCCCACAAGTGGCACGGGGAGCCATATCGGTGGGCATGCGAGCGTTGCCCTACCTCAGCTCCGGCACGCCAACTGATTTTTGGGCCTTCCGAGCCCACTGGAAGTTGGGAAACAAGCTACTTCCAGCCTCTGGAGGGCCTCAGGGGTGTGGTGGGGAAGGCCCGTTTTTCGCTCTCCCCAGGCTCCTGAAGCTTTCTAGGAGCCTGGGGAGGATGAAAACGGCTTTCCCCACCCCCCCTGGAGGCCGGAAAGGGCCCGTTTCCCGACTTCCGGTCCAAGAAAGCCTCTGGAGCCTGGGGAGGGCAAAAAAACAGGCCTACCGGGCCCACCATGCCATCATGTGTCAGAAGCGGAGGGAATGCGGAGGAGTCTCATGCGCAGGGGGCAGGGCACATTGAATTATGGGTGTGGGCACATGTGTGCACGACCCCCCCTCCACTTTTGGCATGTGACGGCGAAAAGGTTAGCTATCACTGGTATAGAATGTGGGGTGGTTGGTTTTCTTTTTACAGAGGTGCCTGTAAAAATAGGGAGAATTCTGCGCGCTCACCGTTATTGGACTGATGGAAAATCCTTAAAATCAGATCATTGCTTCTGCCTTTCTTTTCCTGGCCGTAAAACGAAACCTGGTTTGAAGCCCAGTTTCGTGACATGGGCCTTGTTTTGTTACATGGCCTCGATTTATTGATCAAGAATCTTGTTGATTCCAAATTTCCTTGGGGTTTCTTTTAAAAATTACTTTAAAGACCGATGCGATGTTCTTTCTGGAATCTGAAGCGGGGGGAAAAGGGGGGGAACATATAAAAGGGGTTCGGCCGGAGAACTCTGATTTAGCTAAACGCTCCCCTTTGCTGTCTTCTGGAGTGTGGAATTTGGTGTGCGTTTTGGTGTTACAACATTTGTGGAAAGTGACAGCAGTGTCATTCTTGCACCTCGTGGGAGGCTGATTAGTCATGCCTGTCTAAGACTGAATTCTTCTTCGCGTGATATTATGCTCCCAAAGCATTTTTTTTTTAATGTCTTTTTTTTTACGTCCACCAAGGAGGGAATAAATTCTGTTAAAGTCAATCAGGCTTCCTTGGAGCAGCTAAGCATACAGAATGACAAAGTTGGAAGGGACCTTGGAGGTCTTCTAGTCCAACCCCCTGCTCAAGAAGGAAACCCTATTTCACTTCAGACAAATGGTTATCCAACCTCTTCTTAAAAACGTCCAGTGTTGGAGCATTCACAACTTCTGGAGGCAGGTTGTTCCACTGGTTAATTGTTCTCACTGTCAGGAAATTTCTTAGTTCTAGGTTGCTTCTCTCCTTGATGAGTTTCCACCCATTGCTTCTTGTCCTGCACTCAGGTGCTTTGGAGAATAGCTTGACTCCCTCTTCTTTGGGGCAGCCCCTGAGATATTGGAACACTGCTCTCATGTCTCCCCTGGTCCTTCTCTTCATCAAACTAGACATACCCAGTTCCAGTGCATATTAGGTAGATGTATAAAACCTCTAAGCCATGGGCTCTCCTCAGAGAGTTTGGTGCTTTCTGTGCTTGGCTGTTTTCATGCAGACGTTTCATGACCCAACTAGGTAACATCATCAGTGCAAGAAGGGAGAGGGGTTTGCAAACAAAGCAGCCAAATTCAGAGAGCACCAAGGACCCCCCACAAGAAAAAAGGCGCCAGTGCTTGCTGTAACAGCCACGTTGAGCAGCAGTCTTACAAATAGGTGTAAATCTCCTTACGCTACCCCGAGTGCACCTCCTTTAATACGAGAACATCCCTCTCAAAGGGTGTCATTTAAAAGAGCCCTCCATTTTTCACTGATGGGATTACATGTCACAACTTTCCTTGGAAAAACTCCACAATTCTCTTATCTCTTATCAATACAATTCCCAACCAGAGCATGATAAATTGAGAGCCTGACTAGGTGGCTCAGTGGCTAAGATGCTAAGCTTGTCAGTTCAGAAAGGTTGGTAGTTTGGCGGTTCGAATCCCTAGTTATAGGTCTCCTGTGTGAGCAGTGGGCTGGACTAGATGACCTCCCAAGTCTCTCCCAACACTGTTACTGTTACTAAGAGGGGGATGATGGCAAAATAAGCCCTATTTGAGAAAGGATTTGAGTAGCCGGTCTGTTCTGATGGCCGACGTTACCTTCACAAAGAAGTTTTGTTTTTAAATCTTTGCAGCTGGTGAATTTGTAGGAAATCAGTTTTTCTACCTGATTTAGACAGGCCTTCCTTTCTAAATATGTAAAAGGAAAGTCCCATGTCATGATTTTACCTGGGATCTTTCTGGATATCCTTAATTATTTGGACCAGGGACGCAGTGGCTCAGAGGCTTAAGACACTGAGCACGTCGATTGAAAGGTCGGCAGTTCAGCGGTTCGAATCCCTAGTGCCGCGTAACGGGGTGAGCTCCCGTGACTTGTCCCAGCTTCTGCCAACCTAGCAGTTCGAAAGCAGGTAAAAAATGCAAGTAAGAAAAATAGGGACCACCTTTGGTGGGAAAATAACAGTGTTCGGGGCGCCTTTAGCATTGAGTCGTGCTGGCCACATGACCACGGAGACATCTTCAGACAACGCTGGCTCTTCGGCTTTGAAATGGAGATGAGCACCGCCCCCTAGAGTCAGGAACGACTAGCACATATGTCCGAGGGGGGAACCTTTACCTAATTATTTGGAGTGCCATATAGGCCCTTTTCAACAGGTGTATATAAACCGTGCAGTTGGCTTTTAGCTGTCTGGCACCTTTTATTTATTCTCATGCTTCCCCTGCTTACTTCTAAATGACAGCTCCCATGTTGGCCCAGCGTGAGGTTGTTTGATCAATTGTTTTCAAATGTATAATTGATCCGCCTAAAACACTGCCAAAGAATTCTCCATGCGGGCATTCCTTTTAAATTGTTTAAAAGAACTGAGCCTTGGGCTCACCGTTCAAGATGAAAACGAAGGGAGGTCGTAAGAGCATTAGAGATACAGCCCAGGGAAAAGTTTTATCATCTGAGAGTGTGTGGTGTGTTTTTTTTTTTTTCCTGCCTCCCTTTGTGTGTGTCTGTGTGTGCGCTGTGTGTTGTGGAGCTAGGCAAAAGAGCAAGATTGAAGCTGGCAAAAGGGGGAGGGGAAACCCCCACAATCACAGATGGTTTGAGATTTGATGCTCCTTTCCTTGTAGGCCTTGAAAATCAGGGTCACCCAGTAGTAAGGTGAACGTTTGAAGTAGGTAAAAGACAATTTTTAAGTTTCATTTATTCGCATTGGAAGCGTCGCGATTAAAATAAGGCATGCTATATCACAGAAAAAATACCAAATAACAAGATTAAAAAAAAAAAGGTGCAAGTTAAATGCATCTCGCCCAGAGGTGAAGACATACAGGTAGTCCTCGACTTAGAACAGTTCATTTAGTGACCATTCAAAGATACAACGCTCCCCCAAAAAAGTGACTTACGACATTTTTTCACACTTAAGAACCCTTGCAGGCGTCCCCCACGGTCCTGTGGTCGAAATTCAGGTGCTTGGTAGTAAAAATGGGGCAAAATTCACTGGACAAATGTCTCACTTAGCGACAACAATGGGGGAGTGTCAATTGAGGTCGTAAGACGAGGACAACCTGCATTCACAGAGGAAGAAATAACAACTTATTATCTTTGGAGATAAACCTGCCTTCCCCAAAAATAAGCCCACTGGTCTGAATGTAACACGCAACCATCGTCACCTCAAGACCTCGTAGCCTTCGACTACCCCCCCCCCCCTTTTTCCTACAGGTAATCCTCGATTTACAACAGTTCATTTAATGACTAGTCCGAGTTACAACAGCAGTGACTTTTTCACACGACCGTTGCAGCCTCTCCAAGGTCCGGTGATCAAAACTGAGACTGACTCATATTTATGACGGCTGCGGTGTCCCGGGGTCACGTGATCCCCTTTTGCAACCAACGTCCATGGGGAAACCAGATTCACTTAGCGACCTGTGTTACTAACTTTAACAACTGCAGGCGAATCCCTTAAAAAGATTTGTGGCAAGTCATAAAATGAGGCAAAACCCACTTAACAAATGTCTCGCTTAACAACATAAATTTTTTGGGGGGGGGCGGGGGGTGTCCATTGTGATCATAAGTCGAGGACTACCTGTACAGTTCAGATGGTGTGGAATGATGCCCCTCTTCACTGGCCCATTTAAACCAGGAAATTAGAGACAATTACAATTATGCCTTAAATTAATTAAAATCATCCAGAAGTTTTAAATTTCTACCTTTTGTAACTGAGGAACAAGGGAAATCACTGACCGGAATAGGCTGCTTCATTCATTCTTTCTTGCCCACCCACCCATCTCCCTCTATCAAAATATTTTTTCTGGCATTGCTAAATAAATATTCCAGATATCCTTTTCTGGATTCTGAACATACCGATGAGGGCAACACAACTTGTCTGGTTGTGTTGCATTCTTGCAGTTGAGTTTACAGACCACACATTATTTAAAAACTAGTTGGAAAATGGCTCTAAAATCAGATGAGTCCTTGTTTGTCTAATCTTGGGTTTGTTGAAGGAACCACACATGGAATTGCAGGGTTTGCTAAGGGATGAACTATATTTTACAAGTCATAATGACACCCCAGCCAAGGCTAAATAAGAATTAGTGTGATGGGCAAATCTCATCTGTCTTCTTTAACAGATTAACAGTTGGAAGGGACCTTGTAGGTCATCTAGTCCAACCCGCCAAGCAGGAGACCCTACACCACTTCAGACAAATGGCAGTCCAGTCTCTTCTTGAAAGCCTCCAGTGAGGAAGCTCCCACAACTTCCGAAGGCAACATCTGTTCCATCAGAAGTTGATTGTTCTGTCAGAAAATGTCTCATTTCCAAGTTGAATCTCTCCTTGTTCAGTTTCCATTCATTATTCCTTGTCTGACCTTCAGGTGCCTTGGAAAACAGCTTGACCCCCTTCCTCCTCTCTGTGGCAGCCCCTCAAATATTGGACCACTGCTTTCATGTCTCCCCTGGTCCTTCTCTTCACTAGACTAGCCATGTCCAGTTCCTGCAACCGTTCATCGTACGTTTTAGCCTCCAGTCCCCTCATCATCCTGGTTGCTCTTCTCTGCACTCTTTCCAGAGTCTCAACGTCTTTTTTATAATGTGGTGACCAAAACTGGATTCAGTACTCTAGGCATGGTCTCACTAAAGCTTTATTGAGTGGTATTAGTACCCACCCCTCCTGATCTTGATTTGTATCCCTCTGTTAATGCAATTTAGGATTGCATTGGTTTTTTTGGCTGCCGCGCACACTGCTGCCTCATATTTATCTGGCTGTCCACTAAGACTCCAAGGTCCCTCTCACGGTTAAGTGGGGAGATGTGGAGAGCTAAATCCTGGCTTGATCGGAAAGGATGTAACTCTGTAGCACTCCACGGCACGGGGTTATGAATAAAAAAGTCTTGATTCTACCTCACATTCAGAAAGCAAACCAAATAAAACCACCTCTCCTTGGTGGTACAAGTGTTCAATCCTAAAATAAACTTCAGGAGAGCTAATTTTTGAGGGTTTTTAGAATGTGAGGGACAATTCAGATATTTTTAGGGAACACCCCCCCCCCCAATGTGCAATCTGGCTTGGTTCACTCCAGAGGTGAAATGCTACCGGTTCGGATCAGTTCGTGCGAACCAGTAGTAAAAAATACTACCAGGTCAGGCGAACAGGTAGTAAAAAATGCTACCAGTTTGGGAGAAACCGGTAGTAAAAAATGCTACCAGTTCGGCTGGGTGACGATCAGCTGGGTGACGATCAGCTGTGACGTGTGATTTATATTAGCTAGAAACATCAGATTTTCTGCTTTTTAGCTAATCTAAATCGCGTGGCACAGCAGATTCCCCACCCACACCCCCCGTCGCTGTTCTACTTACCTTTGCAGACTCGGAAGGCTTCAAAATGTTCCTTTTTTAGCGCTGCACGGGTGCACCTCAGGCGCGCATGTGCTCGCAAAGCACGCACTCGGTAGCAAACTCACAGAACCGGTAGTAGCAGACTTCAGAGGATTCTCCGCTGGTTCACTCAAGTACAAACTACAGGTTGGAGTCTGGCGCGCGATTTATTTAGGGACGCCAATTGGCACACGTAGCCAGGAAAATAACGTTTGAGATAATTTTTTGTACTACATGTAAAAATGGCAGCCGACTTAAGTGTTACCTGGAATACAGGTAATCCTCGATTTACAACCATTCTCATAGCGACTGTTTGAAGTTACAAAAGCGCTAAGGCGACTTACGACCGGTTCCCATGCTTATGACCATCCCGGCGCATCTCCACAATCATGTCATCAAAATTGAGCACCATTGGTGACTTTCCCAGGCAGCTTCGAACAAGCAAAGTCAATGGAAGGGGAAGCCGGATTTGCTTAACCGCTACACTGATTCGCTTAACAACAGTGGGGGCAAAAAAAAAAAAGGTCATAAAATCAGGCGCCACTCACTGAACAGCCTCCTTGCTTAGCGACAAGGCATTTTGCTCTGAATTTGTTGTAAACCAAGAACTACCTGTCTGCTGCCTATTGGAGAGGCTTTTGAGGAATTTTTGCTAAAGGGGTAGTTTAGCCTTTAAACTCCGTTCAATTTAAACTGAAATTTTGGGGTTGCTCAGGGTCACCGAAATATGACTTTTTAAAAAAAAAAAAACAAAAAAAAATTTCCACTCCTTTTTGAAGCTTGTTTGATATTGTCACATTCGCCTGTATGCAAATGTAGCCAATAAACCGATCGATAACTTGCTGCTGTTGTTGCATTAATTAATTCACCTGAAGGATCATTGGCTGGGTCTGAGCCAGTGGTGGGGTGCTACTGGTTCCCATTGGATCGGGCAAACCTCTAGCGGTGGTGGCAGGCTCCGCCCACCTGCCAGAAACACCGCGCGTCCGCGTATGAGCGAACCGGTAGCGACGGGATTTGGAACCTGCCCCTGGTCTGACAAGAGGTGGGTTTCGAAGATTTTTACCACTGGTTCGCCCCGTGGGCACACAGTTGCTTCATGCATGTACCTTCCACGCATGTGCCCGGCCTTGAAAACATGGTTAAATAGGGGCAGGTGGGCAGGCCCACCCACAATCTCCACTATCTTCAGGCAAACCGGTACGAACCAGCTGAATACCACCACTGGGTCTGAATTTCCCTACTCTCCCATGAAGCAGGTTCCCCAGCCATCTTTCCGTTGATGGAAAACTATTCATCATCCAGAGCTGAAGAAGCTTCTTGGATGAGAAGCGAAACGTCTCCAAAGAAAAACCAAGAAGTCCCAGTTTTCTCTTGAAAAAGCACCTGGAATCTGATTAGCCTAACTTTTCCCATCTCAGTTGCTTTCCTGGCTGGCTGCAGACCCCTGATTTCCTTCCAAGGTAACGGATCACAAAGCTTGGTAGATTTGATACCCTTTGAGTCTGTCATCTCCACTTCTATCACTGTCTGGTTTGGCTCTGCAACCCAACAAGTCAGACAGAGACTTCAGAGGATAATTAGAACGGCAGAAAAAACCATGGCTACCAACCTGCCTTCCATTGAGGACCTGTATACTGCACGAGTCAAAAAGAGGGCTGGGAAAATATCTACAGACCCCTCGCATCCTGGACATCAACTTCTACCCTCAAAACGACGCTATAGAGCACTGCACACCAGAACAACTAGACACATGAACAGCTTTTTCCCGAAAAAAAATATTGATGCCCCTTCCTCCCAGCAGCCAAGTTATTTTTAATAAAACAAAATAAACAAGCAGTTATTTCGCCTTATAATGTGATTAAGAAGCCAGATCAGTCTTGTAAATGCCTGTTTGCTTGCTGCTATTCAGCATACATCGGGTTCCAAGGAGGTGACGGATAAGAGTTTTCATATCCACCGGTGGAAACCTTTAGACTCTCTAGCATTAATTTTACTACGGAGGCACAGTGTTTGAAAATAAAAAGGGGGGAAATAGGTCCTATCCGGGGAGGAACCAGGCTCCTTGTCAAAATGAAAATGAAAATTAATTTTCATTCACCGCCTCTTATTTTTGGTTCTAGTGTATGAGAAGTTAACCACCATTAGGCTGTGGTGGCGCAGTGGTTAAAATGCAGTATTGCAGGCTAATTCTGCCTACTGCCAGCAGTTCCATCCTAACTGGCTTAAGGTTGACTCAGCCTTCCCATCCTTCCAAGGTGCGTAAAATGAGGACCCAGATTGTTGGGGGAAAGAGACTGACTCTGTAAACCACTTAGAGAGGGTTGGAAAGCACTGTGAAGCGGTATATAAGTCTAAAATGCTATTGCATAAGTGCACCAGCGTGCCTACCGTCCCTGTGCTAGGATTCCTTTTTATTCTTACTCTTTTCATGTATTTATTTATTTATTTATTGGTTTGATTTATATGCTGCCCTTCTCCAGAGACTCAGGGCAGCTCACAATAATAAAAACACAATAATAAAACCAATTTATTTATTGGTTCGATTTATATGCCGCCCTTCTCCGGAGACTCAGGGCGGCTCACAATAATAAAAACACAATAATAAAACCAATTTATTTATTGCTTCGATTTATATGCCGCCCTTCTCCGGAGACTCAGGGCGGCTTACAATGCGTTAAGCAATAGCCTTCATACTTTTGTATATACCTGCTTCGTAGGGCTCCCGGGCTCCCCCCCCCGGGCTCCCCCCCCCCAGCGGTGTTCTTTTTTATACAAAGTCAGATTATTGCCCCCCAACAATCCGGGTCCTCATTTTACCTACCTGGAAAGGATGGAAGGCTGAGTCAACCTTGAGCCTGGTGAGATTCGAACTTGCAGTAATTGCAGGCAGCTGGTGCTACTTAACAGCACTTTAGTCTGCTGCGCCACCAAGGCTCCTTCAAATTATGTTTGTACTTTTTTACCTGTTATCTTATATATGCTTGACAAAATAAATAAAATAAATAAATAGCTCAGTATTGGCAATGCTTTTTCACTCCCATCTGCTCCATTCTAGTGATCTGCTCATATTTTCCGCAATCCCAGGGTTGGAGTGCTCCAACTGGACGGATTCGTACGTGCATCCTTGCACACTTCATATATGATGATGATGATGATGATGATGATGATTTATGAAAGACTGGCTTCCTATTGGCGAGTCAGCTGTTTTCCAGGGCTTGACCGACAGCCGTAAGGCCCACCCACTTTCCTCTTGCGTTTCTTAGTCGCCCCCACCACCAACCTCTTCAGGCCCCGCCCTCCCGCCGCTCCTATTGGCCGCTCTTCCCCGTCCGTGGCTTTTATTGGCGGCGGCGTGCGCGCGGAGGCCGCCGCGTCTCCGCGGGCCCAATGAGGGAGAAGCGCGCGAGGCCGCTCCTCGACAGCCGATTGGCCGGGAGGCGGGGAAAGGGGCCGGGCCGCTTCTCTGCGGCGGCGTGATGAGACGTTTAAAGATGGCGGCGTCCGCGCGAAGGCGGCTTCGCTGAGGCGGAGAGAAAAAAACCGCGGCTTGAGGAGGCGAGAAGGCGGCCCCTTTCCTTCTCTCACACGCCGGCTCGGAGCTAGGCGGACGCGGAAGAGACCCCAGAGGAGCAGCTGAGACCGGGCGGGCATGGCTCAGGTGGGTGCCTCCGTTTAGAGGAGGGGGCTGCCCGCCGGAGCCTCTTTGACTAGGCCCCGTGGCCCTTGGTAGGCCGAAAAGCAGTGATTCCCCCCTCTCCCTCGTTTGATTGACGGCTGGGGGGGCGGGCTCAATGGGCCACGTGACCTGCCCCAGACTCTTACGCCCCTCCCCCAATTGTGGGAGGGGGACGAAAACTTGGGATGTATTATTATTACTACTACTACTACTATTACTATTGTTACTATTACTATTATCCTTATTAAATATGAAACTCAGTCAACAACATTCAAAAATGCATCTCAAATACCATTATTATTAGTTATTATTAGTTATTTATTTGTCAAACACATAAGATAGCAGATATAAGTATAAATATGATTATGAATACAAGATAAGGATATGAGTAAATTCTATGAGATCTTTAAATGCTTTAAGTGTATGGGGAGGTGAGGAGGGGGTTAAACCTCTTCTTTCCTTTTGTGGGCCACAACTGTATAAGGTTAGTTGGGCTTGGCCCAAAAGTCACCCCTCGGTCTTCAGGGTTCCAAGAGGTTTTGAGGAGTCCCCATTCAGGATAGCACTTCCTGGTTAAAATGGACCTCTGGGAGGGTGGGGGATACAGCTGCCTTCCTGGTTTTGTTTGGGGGGGGGACCTTCTTTCAGGGGTGGGTCAGATGAAAGATAACTGGAGGTTGATTGTTTATTTTTATAGAATAGAATAGAATATAGAATTGAATTGAATTCTTCACTGGCCAAGTGTGATTGGACACACAAGGAATTTGTCTTTGGTGCATATGCTCTTAGTGTACATAAAAAGTAAAAAAGATACATTCATCAAGAATCATATGGTACAACACTCAGTGATAGTCATAGGGTACAAATAAGCAATCAAATCATACTAGAAACAATCAATATAAATCGTAAGGATACAAGTAATAAAGTTACAGTGATACAGTCATAAGTGGGAGGAGATGGGTGATGGGAACGATGAGAAGATTAATAGTAGTGCAGCCTTAGTGAATAGTTTGACAGTGTTGAGGGAATTATTTGTTGAGCAGAGTGATGGCGTTCAGGAAAAAACTGTTCTTGTGTCTAGTTCAGGTGTGCAGTGCTCTATAGCCTCGTTTTGAAAGTAGGAGTTGAAACAGTTTATGTGATTTATTTTTATTTTGTAAGATGTATTGCCTGCCCATCTTACCCTGGGTAGTACACAATCTTATTTGTACAGGGGGTCCTCAACTTACGACGGTTCATTTAGTGACCAAAGCAAAAACGACACTGAGAAAAGTGATTTATGATCATTTTTCGCATTTAAGACCATTGCAGCATCCCGTGTTCATGTTATTTACTTGACAACACTCATTTATTTGCCGGTTGCATGGTCCCTGGGATCATGTGATCTCCTTATGTGAC
This sequence comes from Arizona elegans, assembly GCA_022577455.1. Taxonomy (NCBI): domain Eukaryota; kingdom Metazoa; phylum Chordata; class Lepidosauria; order Squamata; family Colubridae; genus Arizona; species Arizona elegans. The sequence continues at coordinate 9,861,622 of JAKOOJ010000026.1, read as the reverse complement.
CTCCTGAAGAGCAGAGTCACTGGGGAAACCAGATTCACTTAACAACCATGTTACTAATTTAACAACTGCAAGTGATCCACTTAACAAATGTGGCAAGGAAAGTCATAAAATGGGGCAAAAGTCACTTAACAAATTTCTCATTTAGCAATTTTGGTCCCAATTGTGGCCGTAAGTTGAGGACTACCTGCATTGCTCTTCACCCTTCTGTATATATGTATTAAATATATTGGTGTTTGTGCTTTTCTCCTGGATTCCTTGTAATTGGGGTTAAAACATGGTGCATGACATTAATGGAGTCATTGCAAGATTCTCATAAAAGATGGGAAGGGAAATTGACTTTTTCTCATCACCTCAATTATACAATTAGTGTCTGAGTCCTGGAAAGAGGAGACACCTCTGTCCAATAAAAATCAGACCTCAAAGGGTGTGGCACCATTTTCTCCTTTGGGGCTGTAGGCATTCTAATTTTTTTTCTAATTTTTATTTTCATTTTATTGAATGAAAAGATACAACATCAAGAAATTAGTACATGAGGGCACTGCAATCCAGTTTAGAATACAGGGTCTCATGATGGGGCATTATGCTTATCTTTATTCTAGGCTAGCCAAATTGTAAATAAGTCATTTCCAGTTTATTTAGATCATGGCACATGATACATGGACTTGCAATACATATTAACATTTCCCATAGATTAAAATAAAATAAAATATGAATGTTACAAAGATCTGTATTCAAATACCAATCTAAGCCATCAATCTAAGCCATGGAAGCACAGCAGCATTTATATGAAAAAAATCAAGATATTGAACTGGTCTATGTCTTCCTGTGTGTTGACGTTCAGCAACCCCTTTGGCTTTCCATTGGGAATGGATTTTAAATTATAACATTGATTTCCAGTGTTTATCTGATTTTGCAAAAGTAGCAGCAAGCAAAAATTTAGGAAAGGGAAATATTTCACGCATGATAGAAATGATTTTATGTGACATGAACAATGCAATGAAAAATGACTGAGAAATAAGGATGAGTGTAGTAGTTTAAGGCATCAGCCTGAACTGTTGTTAAGTAGAGGACTACCTGTATGTTATTCTCAGGATTGGGTAATTGGACTGTACTTCCTAATATGAGCGATTGACAGTTGACATTTTTCTTTGCAGGCTGAAAAAAGTCAAGATCTACGACAGCCAACGGAAGAAGCTCTTAACTCGGACATCAGCTATTTAAGCTGAATGCATTGTGATTTCCAGTAATTGAGACAGTGATTCTGAAAGCTGTCCACATTAATGAAAAGAGCAATGTAGTCAGCTTAACTGAATCATCAGTGTTGCCTTTTGAGTAAAGCACGACCAATCCTCTCTGGAGGGATTTCTGCATGTGAGGATCATAGATTCCTACAACCCTTTTGTTTAAAACTTGGTGGGTTTATTATTTCTTTTTCCCCTTCCCCTTTGGGTAAGTTTTAGCGATGGAGAATTATGAAAACACACCTCCCCTTCCAAAAGAGCCAGCCAGCACTGAAGTGAACATGGAGAACCCTTCTTGTCCCCCACCACTGCCTCCCAACGAACAGCCTCCACCACCTCCCCTGCAAACGTCCAGTGACGCAGAGGTAATGGACGTTAGCTCTGGTGGTGATGGACAGTCAGATACCCCTGCTGGGGACGCCCACGCTGGCAACGGGACGCAGCTCCTCACCAAGGGATCTTCGTGCTACCAAAGTCGTCTTATCATAGATCCGTATAGCGACCAAAGCCCAAGAACTGCTCGCCACGCGCCCTCGGTTAGGAAGTTCATTCCCGATCTTAAGTTGCTTAAGGATGTAAAGATTAGTGTTAACTTTACAGAGAGCTGCAAAAGTAAAGACAGAAAAGTGCTATACACTGGAGCTGAGCCAGATTATGAGGCAGGGGCAGATTTAGGGATTCGCGGTGTCAATGGGGATGTGCATGCTTGCCCTCTCGGTGGGGGTAGTAGTGGCGGCCTGGCAGCTCAGGTAGCCGGCGAAAAGGAGGAGACCAAGGATGAGGACAATGGGGTAGATCAGGAAAAGCGAGTGGAATATGCAGTGTTGGATGATTTAGAAGATTTTACAGACAATTTGATGGAAATAGATGAAGAAGGAGGAGGAGGGTTTGCATCTAAGGCGATCGTTCAGCAAGACAAAGTGGACGAAGAAACCTTGCACTATTCTTACGAGGTAACTAGAATTTTTTTGTTGTTGTTTGCAGAGTTTGGGCTCAGGAAAGAAATTGCAAATATAGGGGCATTTTTGCAGCATTTATATTAACTGGGCGGGGGGATGAGGTAAAGGAAGAAAATCTTGTGGGACAAAATTTGGGCTTGAGGCTTAATCGTAGAGAAGATACAGATAGTCCTCAACGTACAACCACAATTGAGCCCAAAATTTCTGTTGAGAAATTTCGAGACAACTGTTAAAAGTGAGTTTTGCAACCTTTCTTGTCACAGTTGTTAGGTGAATCACTGCAGTTGTTCTGTTAGTAGCCCGGCTGTTAAGTGAATCTGGCTTTGCCATTGACTTTGCTTGTCGGAGGGTCGCAAAAGGGGGAATCACATGACCCTGGGACACTGCAACGGTCATAAATATGAACCAGTTGTCAAGTGTCGGAATTTTGACCAGGTGACCATGGGGATGCTGAAATGGTCATGGGCGTGAAAAGCAATCATAAGTTGCTTTTTTCAGTGCTGTTGTGACTTCAAATGATCACTAGACAAATGGTTGTAAGTCGAGGACTGACCTGTACAAGTAGTTCTTGGTTGGCAACCATTTTCAGTCACAAGGAAGATGAAAAAAGTAACTTAACAACCGAGATTCTCACAATTAGAGCCTTCACAGGTCTGTAAAGCAAAGGAAAGCTGAAGGAAGATCATAAGCCAAGTTGCAGATTCAATATCTGTTCACTTAACCACTGAGTTGTCTGTCCCTTAACTTAGTATCTGCTTCACTTAACCACTGAGTTGTCTGTCCCAGTTGTGGTTGCTAAATGAGGACTATCAGTAGAGCTCATCAAAGTAGCTGCATTAAAAAATCACCAAATCCTACTGAGCTACTTACCGCTGCTTGAAACCTGCCACTTTGATACAATCTGAGTCACTTGGGCAATTTATAGGTCTCTGCAGCCATACCTGTCTTCCCAGGGAGTGAGGAGAATATGGGGCGTGGTATCTACCTGACAGTATGTTTTTCAGGATGAATTTGATAATGATGTGGACGCTCTGCTGGAAGAGGGCCTTTGCGTTCCCAAAAAAAGGAGGATGGATGAGAAATACGCAGGGGAAAGCGACCATCAGTCGGACGGAGAAATCACCGTACAGCCCATGATGACCAAAATAAAAACTGTTCTTAAAAGTAAGCTGTTGCAACTAATCACACACCTAGTTGCCTTGACCAGCTCAGTTTCTCTTAAGAGGCTGGCTCTCTTCCTGTACACATCTAGCCCAGAACAACTGGCATTTCTCTGAGGGAGATGGGTGGTTAAGGAGTGTGAAAAATAAATAATACATTTTGGGCCACACACAGAAGAAAACACCAGAGTTGTTTCGGGTGCGAGCAAAACCACTTGATTCATGCAGTTTTTATTTTACAGGTAGAACAATTGACCAATGGAGGATTTTCAACACACCCTTAACTGTCTTAGCCATTTTCTCTAAAACGGGGGTTTCCAACCGTGGCAACTTTACGACTTGTGGACTTCAACTCCCAGAATTCCTCAGCCAGTCGTGCCTGCTGGGGAATTCTGGTGAGTTAAAGTTACCAAGATTGGAGAGTCCCGCTTTGGAGAAAAAGAACAGAATGGAATGGAATGGAATTTTTTATTGGCCAAGTGTGATTGGACACACAAGGAATTTGTCTTGGTGGATATGCTTTCAGTGTACATAAAAGATACGTTCATCAAGAATCATAAGGTACAACACTTAATGATACTCATAGGGTACAAATAAGCAATCAGGAAACAAGTGTTGATAAATTTCAACTTGCATGTCAAGTGGGTTTCTTCAACCAGCATTTGAAGAACCTCAAGCTTCCGGCTAGCTTGATGGTTTAACTAGGAAGACGGGAGGCACTTACTGTATGTTTCAAAATAACTATTGAATGATTTGGGCACTAAGCAGTGCCTCAGTGTGCTTCTCTTTCCCAGGTCGTGGTCGCCCACCTACAGAACCATTGCCTGATGGATGGATCATGACATTCCACAACTCAGGCATCCCAGTGTACCTCCACAGAGAGTCTCGTGTGGTCACCTGGTCCAGACCTTATTTCTTGGGAACAGGAAGCATCAGGGTAATAATGTCTTTGGGTTTCATTCTTTTAGAAATATGAATAGGCGTTAGGCATTCTTGTAATTATTAGAAGCGTGGCTGACTGTCACTGAATTTCATTCTGTAAAATCCGATTTCATCTTATTTAAGACATGAGCTACTACAGGTATTCCTCGACTTATAACCGTTCATTTATCCCAAAGGTGCTTTTTCTCAAGAGGCAACTGGACCTTTCTTGTTTTTAAAGACGTTTTGCTTCTCATCCAAGAAGCTTCTTCGGCTCTGACTGGATGATGGGGAATGGAAGGATTTTATACTCTTTGCAGACAGCTGGTCATTTGCACTCTTTTTGAAAGTTGTTGAGACCCCTTGGAAGGTCTTGAAAAAGCACCTTTGGGATAACTATGATCTGGATGACTGAGAATCTCCATAGAAACTGTTCACTGAAGGACTGTGAAGTTACAATAGCTCTGAAAAACGTGATTAACAAATCGTTCCTTAAACTTCAATAGGGGAAGATGGATTCACTTAACAACCTCCTGTTTCACTTAACAACTGCCTGCCTTCTTAACTATGGAAATTCAGGTCTCAGTTGTGGTCATAAGTCGGTGACTATCTGCATGTTGGTGAGCCAAGCTAATTATGAAACTCAAACATCACTCAGAATAATATGAAAAAAAATTGCCTTCCTGCCCTTTGACTAAAAGATCTATTTTGAATTGTGGTTACGTTCCAAAATAAAAATTGCTTTATAGGTTACTTAACACTAAAAACTTGACTCGTTAATAAATTAGAGGATCAATATTTTCTTATTGATCACCTTTCCTTAAACATTACGCATAATTGATTTATAGAGTTCTCTTCCGCAAGAGGGAGTGAGGGCCTCTAGCTGAAATTAAGCCAAAGAGCATAGAATGCTGTTTACTGTATTTTTTGGAGTATAAGACACACTTTCTCCCTCCCTAAAAGAGGGTGAAAATTTGGGTGCGTCTTATACACCGAATGTAGCCCTGCTGGCCCCCACCCTTTGACCTCTGCCTCCCAGCAATTTACCTCCTTACAGCAAACAGCCACTTTCAGCTTCAGCACAGCTGATTAGCACAAGCAGCTCATTGTCCATTGGATCAGCCTCTCGACCCTCAGCTGTTTCAGGCTACAGGGATTGCCATAGCCTATTGCCATGCGGGACTCCACGGTTTGCTGCAAGGAGGTAAATTGCTGGGAGGCAGATTTCTTTTCTTGTGCTAATCAGGCTGTGCTGAAAATGAAAATGAAACTAAATCAGGTTGCTTGCTGTTTGCTGCAAGGAGGCAAATTGCTGGGAGGCAGAGGCAGATTTTTCTTTCTTGTTTTCCTCCCCCAAAAAGGTAGGTGCGTCTTATAGTCCAGAATATCTTATACTGCAAAAAATATGGTAGTTCTTGGATACGTTTCTGCTATTTTAGCCTTCTTGGAGGCATCTGGCTGCAGTGAAAAGTGAGATCTTAAAGCAGATGGAAATACGGTCCTCTCCAATTCTTTTACGGGGAAACATTGATAAGAGAAAAGTTGAGAACTTATGAGCACCCTATGTACAACGGTAATATATGATGGATGACTTTGACTTTAAAAATTACTGAAAATACATTGGAGCAATTAGGTACACTTTCCGTTTTGATACTTCCAAGGTGCATTTTTTAAATTCATTGCTTCTCACAAGATTTTTCTTCTGATAGTACAGAAAATAAGTAACTTAAAAGGGTGTAAGTTCCTAGAGAGCCTGGTGATTTTCTAACAAGCATATAAAAACACTTGTACAAAGCCTGTTGCATTTGACTTCCCTGTTTTGCTTTGTATAACAACGCTGATTCTCAGAGATCTGAAGCATTGCTGGTAAAGACGGGGGCACTATATATGAGGGAATTTATACGTTGGTTTTGTTGCCCTGCTCTCACCTTTGAACTTGCAAACTGTGTTGCAGAAACACGACCCTCCTCTGAGTAGCATTCCTTGTTTGCATTATAAAAAAATGAAAGACAACGAGGAAAGGGAACAAAGCAATGACATCACCCCAAACAGGGAGGTTTCCCCTGTAAAGCTGACGGAAAAATCCCTGGAACTGGATTGTCAAACAGAGGAGCCAGACTCTACGGCAGCCGATTCCGGAACGTTGGATGAGAAAGATCCGTCTGGGGGAGATGCAGCCCAAGGAGCTTTGGGACAAGTGAAGGCCAAAGTCGAAGTGTGCAAAGATGAATCAATAGGTGAGGACCTGTCGTTTTACCTTTCCGAGGTGGGCCACATCCCGCCAGCTCAAGTTAGGCATCAGTGTTTCTTCTTCAGTCATCCAGAGATCTTGGCAGTTGCTTGGGTACATTAAGTGTCGCTTTAATGTACATTATAAGTAGAACAAGAAGCAACGGATGGAAGCATATCAAAGAGAGCTCCAAACCTAGAAGTAGGGAGAGATTTTCGGACAGCGAGAACAATTAATCAGTGGAACGACTTGCCTGCAGAAATTGTGAGTGTTCTGTTAGGAGACCGGACAGCCACTTGTCCAGAATGGTATAGGACAGGGGTCAGCAACCCGCGGCTCTGGAGCCACATGTGGCTCTTTCATCCCTTTGCTGCGGCTCCCTGTCACCACCCCAATTTTGAGAGGAGCTTCCAGTTTGGGGTGGGGGGGGGAAGCAAGGCACACCAGGAAGAGACTCTATGGCAAGGGGCAGGTTTCCCAATCACAATTGATAGTTAGGACAGGTAGATGAAAAAGGATGCTGCGCTAGGTGGAGACTCTAAGGTGGGGGGAATTGGACTTCCGGTCGGCTCCAGAATTGAATGGGGGGCTTCCGGTTAAGATCTTTGTGGCTCTTTGAGTTTTTAAGGTTACCGACCCCTGGTATTGGATCTCCTGCTTAAACAGAGGGTTGGACTAGATCACGGCTGTCAAACTCGATTTCATTGAGGGACGCATCAGGGTTGTGTTTGACCTTGGGGGTGTGTGGCCAGGTGGGGCGTGGCCACCTCAACATCAATTGTGTCGGGGCACCTGTGGTGACCTGAGCACTCAGCCAGCAAAAATGGGTTCCCGAGCTCCGTTTTCGGCTGTGACGGCCTCCTGCAACCCTCTGCCAGCGAAAGTGGAGCTCGGGAGGGCTGCCCTCATCCCTCGCAAGCTCCATTTTTGCTGGCAGAAGCAACGCAGGTGGGTCCTTCGCTGTTTCCATGGTAGCCCCGGGGGTCAGATCTAAGCACTCTGCAGGTGGGATCCAGCCCCTAGGCCTTGAGTTTGACACCCCTGGACTTGGTCCCTTCTAACTCAATTACTCTGTTTTCTTTTTTGTTTAACTGCTTGTTTGCGGCTGTGATGCAAAGAGACATAAGCACAAATCTTTCTCAGATAGTTCCATCTACAGGTAGTCCTTGACTTAAACTGCATTACGATCATAAGCTCTGAGGTCCGTAAATCAGGTCACTCCCCTAACTGACCCAGTTGCGCTCTCAGTTGGAAGGAGCGCAGCACGGTGACGGTTGCTTTGTTCCCTTAGATATTGAGGATTTCCGACACTATCTGGAAAAATGTTTCGATTTCGAGCAAGTCACGGTGAAGAAGTTCCGAACGTGGGCGGAGAGGCGGCAGTTCAACCGGGAGATGAAGAGGAAGCAGGCAGAGTCTGAGAGGCCCATTTTGCCAGCCAATCAGAAACTCATTACGTTGTCTGTCCAAGATGCGCCCACAAAGAAAGGTAAGCTGGTTGTCAGAATTGTGAATTAATTTAAAGCCCTAAGAATTAGCCAAAGTTCTACGTGGAACTGATTTTATTTGTTTGTCCTTCCAAGTTTTGTCTTCTATTCAAAGTTATCTCCCCAGGTATACTTACAACTGAGGTGTACCAGCCACTTTCGGCTATTTGCGGCATCCCACAGTCACGTGACCCCATTGTACAATGTTTTTTTTGCCAGAAAAATAACATTTACATTGTGGGGGGTTTTTTGGGGGGGGGTGTAAAAAATGCCCCATAAGAAACAGTTGGTTTGCTTGAATGGCCATGGTGACTGCCATGCTTGCTTAACGACCACTGCAAAAACAAAAAAAAGTTGTAAAATCTGGTTGGAATCATGATGACCCACTCTGCAACCGTCATGACTTACGGAGAGACCCCGTTGTGGTCGTCAATGGAGGACTACCTACACCGAGTGTTGGCAATCCTGGAAAACGCTGATTTTATTTTCGACTCATTGTTAGGATAGTACCACTGCACGTACTATGGGATTGGTATTTATCCTGTGGGGCTTCTTAATGAAAACCGTTCTCATCCTCTAGCTGTTACTAGTGAACATTTCAGAGATTCAAAGCCGCATCTGTGCGATGTTCTTCTTTTCCAGAGTTTGTTATTAATCCCAATGGGAAGTCTGAAGTTTGTATCCTTCATGAATATATGCAACGAGTGCTGAAAGTACGGCCTGTTTACAATTTCTTTGAATGTGGTAAGTCTTTTAATATTTATCTAAAGGAATGATTCTAAGAGACAATTACCAGGAGCGCTGCAGTAGATCTAAAGTTCTAAGGTTGAGCTGTGTTTCAGGATCCAATCTCGGTCGGTCACCAGGACCAGAGTTTAGTCTTCTAAGCTTTGAGACTCGTGCTGAAGCTCATCTTCAAGGAACTTCTCTGTACCGGAATGTGTGCTTTGGGCTATTCTATGTGTAGTATTAAGGGTCGCATTGGCTAAGACACTGAGCTTTTCGATCGAAAGGTCGGCAGTTCAGCGGTTCGAATCCCTAGTGCCGCGTAATGGGGTGAGCTCCCGTGACTTGTCCCAGCTTCTGCCAACCTAGCAGTTCGAAAGCACGTAAAAAATGCAAGTAGAAAAATAGGGACCCCCTTTGGTGGGAAGGGAACAGCGTTCCGTGGGCCTTTGGCGTTGAGTCATGCCGGCCACATGACCACGGAGACATCTTCGGACAGTGCTGGCTCTTCAGCTTTGAAACGGAGATGAGCACCGCCCCATAGAGTCGGGAACGGCTAACACATACGTGCGAGGGGAACCTTTACCTCTTTGTGTAGTATTTATGTGGTGCCTGGTTGTATGTGGCCTTCTGTTTTTTGGGTGTTGTTGGCCGGCTATTAAGTCGTTGGCTGTTGTTTCCTCAGCTCCTAAACATCTGATAATCTGGTGGGAAATCAGCAATCCTGTTGATTGATTTCCCAGGCTTCAAAAATTTCCCTGGCTATTTTTGTCCCTGCTCGGCCAACAATCTTAATAGCAATATTATGCATTGAATAGCCCAAAGCACATATTCTAGTAGAGAAGTTCCCTGAGGATGGGGCTCCAGCACGAGTCCGAAAGCTCAGAAGACTAAACCTGTGGTCCCGGTGACTGATCCAGATTGGATCCTGAAACATTATCCCAGGACACGTATATATTCACCTTCATTCTTGAGCTATGTTTGTTTGGGTTTTTCTGGAAAACTCTATAAAACCTCCCGTTCTTCCAAATATATTTACATTCAAGAATGTTAACACGATGCACAGTGGAGGTGGAATAAAGAAACGGTAACATGGTTCGATATAAAGGAAACAATCATGGCTTGTTCTTTAACTGAGTAGCTTTTGTAAATCGCCAAGTATGCTAAACACCAGTCTCTCGGTCTTCTTGACAGGGTGAGATGGGACTTCAGATATTTTGATTTTTCTCTCCTCTCTTTAAAGAGAACCCAAGTGAGCCTTTTGGAGCATCAGTTATTATTGATGGAGTGACTTACGGAGCAGGGACTGCCAGTAGCAAAAAACTTGCCAAGAATAAAGCTGGTAAGTACAGCTATCTAGATCAGAGCTCCACAACGTTTCTGGCTTTGCAGGCTGATGTGGGGAGGGAGAGGATGCTCACAGGTTGGGGATCCCTGATCTAGATCTATGGAGGTTTAGTGAAGTCAAGAAAATTAGCATTCTCAGAAAATGGGTGCATCAATTCTGATTCTACATGCAATTTGTGCTCTCATCAGTGTTTGCTGGGCTAGCATAGAGAAATTGACACGGGTGATTGAAATCAAAATCACACGAAGTGTTAATACCACTTTATAATGCCTTGGTAAAGCCACACTTGGAATACGGCATTCAGTTTTGGTCGCCACGATGTAAAAAAGGTGTTTGAGACTCGAGAAAGTGCAGAGAAGAGCAACAAAGATGATTAGGGGACTGGAGGCTAAAACATATGAAGAACGGTTGCAGGAACTGGGTATGTCTAGTTTGATGAAGAGAAGGACTAGGGGAGACATGAGAGCAGTCTTTAAATATCTCAGGGGCTTCCCCAAAGAGGGAGTCAAGCTATTCTCCAAAGCACCTGAGGGCAGGACAAGAAGCAATGGGTGGAAACTCAGCAAGGAGAGAAGCAACTTAGAACTAAGGAGAAATTTCCTGACAGAACAATTAATCAGTGGAACAACTTCCCTCCAGAAGTTGTGAATGCTCCAACACTGGAAGTTTTTAAGAAGATGTTGGATAAAGTGTCTGAAGTGGTGTATGGTTTCCTGCCTAAGCAGGGAGTTGAACTAGAAGACCTCCAAAGTCCCTTCCAACTCTGTTATTCTATTCTATTCTATTCTATTCTATTCTATTCTATTCTATTCTATTCTATTCTTTTCTTTCCTATTCTTTTCTTTTCTTTTCTTTCCTATTCTATTCTATTCTATTCTATTCTATTCTATTCTATTCTATTCTATTCTATTCTATTCTAAATGCAGTGCAGGTAGTCCTCAAATTACAACCGTTCATTTAGTAGCTGCTCAAAGTTACAATTGCACTGAAAAAAGTGACTTATAGCTGTTTACTCCACTTAGCGACTGTTGCAGCATCTCCATGGTCATCGGATCGAAATTCAGAAGCTTGGTGATTGTGGTGTTCGGGGGGGGGTCACGTGACCCCCTTTTGCGACTTTCTGACAAGCAAAGTCAATAGCGAAGCCAGATTCACTTAACAGCTGTGTTAACTAACTTCACAGCTGCAGTCGTTCACTTAACGGTGGAAAGAAAGGACATAAAATGGAGCAAAATTTGGTTAACAACTGTCTCACTTAGCAAAGAAATGTTGGGCTCAATGGTGGCCGTAACTCGAGGAGTGCCTGTACCACTTTCTCTAAAGGGCTAAATTCTGGTTTGTTTGTTTTTTACTGGTTCCATTCAAGATTGTGATTTCAGATGAAAAGAACCCAAATGTTGCTTGCTGTTTAAATCTCTGTGATTTAAGTGATTCAAGTAATACTGCAATTTGCAGCAAGACAGTGTGGCACTTAAGCAATTCCATTCTGAGATTCGCAGTCTGTTTGGGTAGCAACTAAGGGAAGGATTGTTCTGCCATTAGCGTGCATAGAATTGGCAGTAGAGCTGAGAGAATTTAGCACAGATATATCTGGGATTTAATGGGACGCGGTGGCTCAGTGGCTAAGACGCTGAGCTTGTCGATGTCGGTGGTTCGAATCCCTAGCGCCGTGTAATGGGGTGAGCTCCCATAACTTGTCCCAGCTTCTACCAACCTAGCGGTTTGAAAGCATGTAAAAAATGCAAGTAGAAAAATAGGGACCACCTTTGGTGGGAAGATAACAGCGATCTGTGCACCTTTGGAGTTTAGTCATGCTGGCCACATGACCACGGAGACGTCTTCGGACAGCACTGGCTCTTCGGCTTTGAAACGGAGATGAGCACCGCCCCCTAGAATCAGGAACAACTAGCACATATGTGCAATCCCTTTATCTGGGATTTATTTTCCACAGGCTTTCCCCTCAAAAGATGGACTATTATACGGTATGGGAGAAATGGTATGAATGGATAGATAATAGAAATAAGAAATGGAAATGTACATAAAGGTACAGAATGTTTAGAAATAGAATGTATATAATGTATTGAATATTGGTTCTAGTTGTATGAATAATATCAGATCTGTTAAATATGAGGACCCAGTTGTGGGGGCAATAAGCTGACTTTGTATAAATATACAAAAGAATGAAGGCTATTGCTTAGCGCATTGTAAGCCGCCCTGAGTCTCCGGAGAAAGGCGGCATATAAATCAAATTTAAAACAAAAAATGTAATAGAGATATGTAAAGAGAAAAAATGCAATTAAAAAAAAAGATGTTTCTGCAACTTCACCACCCAGAGCCCCCTCTCTGAGAGAGAAGGGCAGTTAACGAAATACAAAATACAAATAATAAATAAACTTCCCAACTTGGAAACCTTTTCACCATACTAAAAACGAAGGAAAATAGGTCTGAAAGGCGAAAGCAGAGCAGTATGCTCAGTCCCTTAATTGGGTAGACCAGGTTGTCCGGATAAAAAGCAATATTTTCCCTGGTGTAGCCAACAAAGTAAGGAGAGCCCATGGCTTAAAGGTTAATACATCTATCTACTGTATTTTTCGGAGTATAAGATGCACCTTAGTTTTTGGGGAGGAAAATAAGAAAGCTGATTGGCAGGTGGATCGGCCTCCTGAAATACCCCCAATCAGCTGTTCCCAGAGGTGAATTTTAGCAACAAGTTCCTTGGTGGTGAGCTCTGTGCCTTGCTTTTTTTTTTTTTTTTCCTGCTTCTGAAACTCCATTTCAGAAAAAAACTTTTTTTCCTGCCTCCAAAAGCCTCCGAAACAGAGCTTCAGAAAAAAAGCCTCTGAAGCTCTGTTTGGGGGCTTCTTTCCTGAAGTTTCGTTTCTGATGCTTTTTTCAGCCTCTGAAATCTTGAGAAGCCAGGCGGGGCTACATTCAGAGTATAAGACACACCCAGATTTTCACCCTCTTTTTTGGTGGGGGGAAAAGGGGCATCTTATACTCTGAAAAATACGTTAATATGCAAGCAGCCCAGGATTCGAATCCCAGAAAGGGTATGGCTCGCTGAAGAGAGCTAAATACCTTGAAATAGATCTATACTAGTCTCCCTTTATTTCTTTGTCGGTAAAATATAAATTCGACGAATTGTTCGATGTATGTTGGTGTTTTTGACAAAATGCACACGTGGTTTTCACTCCTAGTCTTTTTTTTTCCAGCCCGAGCTACTTTGGAAATCCTCATCCCTGATTTTGTGAAGCAAACCTCTGAGGAGAAGCCCAAAGATAGTGAGGAATTAGAGGTACGTTCACAGCTGAGTCTTCGCATGTTAAATTCCTTTAAGCCTTCAGCTTCTTTGCTTTAGATTAATACCCCTCATCATAAATGATATCATTTGTCCTTTGACTCCTTCTGTCAGTGGAAAGAGTTACCGTATTTTTCCGAGTATAAGACACACTTTTTCTTCCCAACTCATGGTTCCCAATCCCAGCTCCTAGCAAAATCGGTGCGAAGCCAAACAGCTCCTTTGTTCTTCTGTTTATTTTGTTCTCTTATATCTTTCCTTGTTAGTTTATCTCTTAATACTGCAACCACGGAACGACGAGAGACCTCCCTGCAAAGCTTAAAAAGTCCTTTCTACTGTTAAGTGACTGTTTTACCTGTTTTGTTGTAGTATTTTAACCATATCAGTATCGAGGATTCACGGGTGTACGAACTGACCAGTAAAGCTGGACTCCTGTCTCCATATCAGATCCTTCACGAGTGCCTTAAAAGGTGAGTTTTTGCATGGCTTACGTGATCTATCCTTTGAGGAAGGCTTCATTCTTTTTATGGAATAGCCCCGTCTGTTCTTTTTTCTCTCTTTAATCTGGGAGAACCTAGAAATGGTTCCTAAAACATGATGACTGCTTTAGGAATTAGTCTGCCTGGGACAGAGCCCCCCACGTGGCTCTTACATTCGTGAACATGATTGCCTGCCAATGGTTTTAAAAGACATGCTGGAACTGGTGCAGGGAGGTTGGAAAATGGCTATTTCCTATACCTGCGACAGCGAACCTGTGGCACGCGTGCCACAACTGGCACACAGAGCCCTCTCTGCGGGCACATGAGCCGTCGCCCAGTTCAGCTCCACTGCACATGCAGGAGACACGCACACATGCGCTGGGGTGCGTGAGAGTGTGCCCCCCCCCAACGGCCCATTTTTGGTCCTAGGAGACTGCAGGTGTTTCAAGTAGTTTTAATCAAAATGCAGTTAAAATGCTATACAAGCCATCGAGAATATAAACAGATATATACAACAGGAACAGGAAGTGCCTCACAGGAGCAAATAGAAGTAAATCCTAGAGAGGCAGGAAATGCAACACAAAACAATGGAGATGAATGCTAAACAGGAATAAAGCTGCATGGAAGGCAGACACCTGTATCAGCAGGGAGGCCTACTAGGCCCAAAATGGGGCGGGGGAGGGGGGTCGTGTGCGCATGCACGAGGGGGCCCCGCATTGCATTATGGGTGCGGGCACATACATGTGCTTTCGGCTCACAACAACAAAAAGGTTAGCCATTACTGTCCTATACAGATGGTCTTTGTCTTAACTGTTCATTTAGTGACCTTCGAAGTTACAGCGGCACTGAAAAAAGTGATTTATGATGGTTTTTCACACTTACGACCATTGCAGCATCCCCATGGTCGCATGATCAAAATTCAAATGCTTGGCAATGGACTTGTATTTATAACGGTTGCACTGGCCCGGGGTCACGTCACCTTTTGCGAACCTCTGACAGGCAGGCAGTGGGAAAGCCAGCCACTTAACAATTGTGATTCAACTTAACACCTGTGGCAAGAAAGGTCATGAATGGGGCAAAGTTCATTTAACAACGGTCTTGTTTAGCAACAAAGTTTGGGCTCAATGGTGATTGTAAGCCGGGGACTTCCTGTACATTTTGCTCACAATGTATGGTGGGATCCTTGTTGCTTTCTGAGCTTGGTAGTTTTCTTCAACTGATGATGTTCCTTAGTTTGGTAATGAAACGTCGGCAAAAAAGCCACCAAGGACCTCACAGTTCAACTCTGAGATCCAAATATTACCTTTTGTTGGTATCACACCATATGGCATGTCCAGTTGGGATTCAGTGTGGGATGCTGTCCCTTCTTATGGCTGAAACTCATAATTATTAGAAATATCTGTTATATTTAGAATGGACATCCAAGAAATAGATGGAGATTTAAAAGAGGAATTTGGGAGGCAAGTCAAAAAAAAAAAAAAGCATAGCAATTAAACTATTGAAGTGGACAAGAGATGATGGATAGATGATTTTTAATTATTGTTGTTCTGATTAGCCTTTCCCTCTTCCCCTCTTTCTTTTAAAGCATAGCAATTAAACTATGAAGCGGGCAAGAGATGATGGATGAATGACGCCTTTCTTTTTTTTGTTACTGTATTGAGTTGTTTCTACCCCATCCCTCTCTCTATTCTTTTTTTTTCTTTAGGCAGGTGTCATGATTAGAAGTAAGACAGGAAAGAAGGAAGTTTTGTAATAAAGGGTGACATGAAGGGTGACATAAAAGCTAGAATAAGTGATAGAAATAAGGGGAATATTACTGTATACATTTTTATTTTATAAAATGAAAGTAAGAATGAGAAAATGTGGAATAATTGAATAATGATAGACTGTAACCCAACATAGATGTGTATTGTTATTAGAAATACAGAATAGAATAGAATATAGAATAGAACAGAACAGAACAGAATAGAATAGATTTTTTTATTGGCCAAGTGTGATTGGAATTTGTCTTGGTGCATACGCTCTCAGTGTACATAAAAGAAAAGATAAGTTGATTAATGATTATGTTTAATCTGATCAGTTTCATTTGTATTGGAATGTATGGCGCCCAGATGTCACACTGTTTGCACATTGATTTGACATTTTTATAAAAAATAAAAAACGGAGAAATATCTTTTATGGATGGGGGCTAGGCAGACTCCAGAACTGGGATAATTTGCTTACCACATGCAGTAAAAACCAGTAACACTTTTGTCCTTTGAAAATTATGAACACTGTTTTAGCTGAATGTTATTTTATGTTGGTATCCAGATTTGATGCGAACATATTTTTTTTAAATTGACATTTTTAATCAATAAACCCAGACTTTTTAAACGCTGAGAACTTCTAACTAACAGTATTTAATTTGTCCTTCAGAAATCATGGCATGGGTGATACATCCATAAAATTTGAAGTGATTCCTGGCAAAAATCAGAAGAGCGAATATGTTATGACTTGTGGGAAGCATACTGTGCGGGGGTGGTGTAAGTATAACAGTTACTAAGAAAATCTATGGAATATCTGTTTATTAGATTTATTGCCACTTTCCATCTGGTGGTGTTGGTTTTCTTATTTAACCAGTCAGAATTTCCTATAAACTGATCTCTTAATGATAAGACACTTATCATTTTAGTTACGTTTTTAAATCAAAAACAGAAATTATATATGAGTACATCTGTATCAATGCTGGAACTGCAATGTTTTGTAATATTTTGAATATAAGTTTGTAATGACAAGAAGAACATCATTTTGGCTACATAACTTAAATGCTTTCCCTATCCTGTACACCCATAATTGTTAAGGACCGAAGTTGATAATTTAATTGGTAGCCATTCCCTTAAAAGTTGCAAATTTCATATATATAATGTACAAACCATTCTCCATCGTAGAATCATCTTCTTTAAAAGTATGATCCCTCAAGGCAGCGGCTTTTCCTCCAACTTCTGTGTCCAGCTCCTAAAAGTTTACTGTATGAGTGTGATGTTTAAACTTGCCTTGATTTTGCAGGTAAGAACAAAAGAGTTGGAAAGCAACTGGCTTCCCAGAAAATCCTTCAGTTGCTTCACCCACATGTGAAAAACTGGGGTTCTTTATTGCGCATGTACGGCAGAGAAAGCAGTAAGATGGTTAAACAGGTAAAGCATTTTTATGTTCTGCCTGGCCTCCGAATTAAATAAGGAGATTCTATTGAAAGATGTCAAATTATCTCTTGTCCAGGATTACCGTATTTTTCAGACTATAAAATGCTCCAAAGTGTAAGACACACCTAGCTTTTGGGGAGGAAAACAAGAAAAAAAAATCTGCCTCTGCCTCCCAGCAATTTGCCTCCTTGCAGCAAACAGCGTGGTCAACTTCAGCACTGCCTGATTTAGCACGAGCAGCTGATTGGCGGTTGGATCTGCCTCTTGGAATACCTCCTATCAGCTGTTCCAGGCTGCAGGGATTGGTGCTGCCACCTATCACCGACGGGGCATAAAAGGAACGGAGGCCGAAAATGGGGCGCATGGAGGCGGCAATAGGTGACGGTGGCGATGAGTAGCGGCAATCCCCGCAGCCTGGAACAGCTGATAGGCGGTATTCCGGGAGGCAGATCCAACCGCCAATCAGCTGCTCGTGCTAAATCAGGCTGTGCTGAAGCTGAACAGGCTGTTTGCTGTTTGCTGCAAGGAGTTAAATTGCTGCGGGGCAGAGGCCGAAGGGTGGGGGCGGGTGGGCGGGGCTTCAGTAACATTTGCTGTATAAGATGCCCAGACATTTCCACCCACTTTTTGGGGGGGGAGGAAAGTGCGTCTTATACTCCGAAAAGTACAGTAATTGCTTATACTGAATTCAGAGGCTTTTTTAAAAAATAGGGTTTAAAAGGACCGTATTAAAACCCTTTAATTTCCTTTTGGGTAGGAAACCTCCGACAAAAGCGTGATAGAACTTCAGCAGTATGCCAAAAAAAACAAGCCCAATCTGCACATTCTGAACAAGTTACAAGAGGAAATGAGAAAATTAGCACAAGAAAGGGTGAGTAGCGTCTTGGTAAGCTCCCTGGCTGCTTTCACCATACAGGACAGGTTTTTGGTTCTGCTTAATTCATGAGACTCCTGATTCTTAAAACATGAAGGTATTTAGAAAGTCCTTAAGTAAAGCTTTTTTTATTAGATTTTTTTTGGGGCGGGGGGGTTATTTTCTAGAATGTATTACTAGGACTGCTAAGAATTTCACAGGGTTTATTGTTTTCACAAAGTATGATAACCAGGCTGGTCTTTGTCCTTATATGAAACGGTAACCATAGGAACATAGGAATTCTCCCTTTAAGATGCGCTTATTTTAAAACACCACTTTCCTCCTTCCCATACAAACCCAAGCCGAGTTCTCCAACTCGGATGTGAACAAAAACAAAATTCTGACAATATCGAGAGCAGCCAGACTCCCTTTCACAAGCAGCCAGTTCATCCATGTCCCTTTAGGCAACCTTTGTTTTCAAGATAAAGTTGTTACAATTTCTGTTTTAAATTTACCTAGCAACTTGCGCCGTTGGCTCCTGAGGTTAGAATGCTGGGCTGACGGATGAGCAACCTCACGTTTGAGACCCGTTGCTGCCGTAGGGCGGGTTGAACCCCTGTCACATGCTCTTAGCTCCCACCCACTCAGCAGAGTGAAAGTGGGAGACCACAAAGAGAATAGAATAACAGAGTTGGAAGGAACCTTGGAAGTCTTCTAGTCCTGATTAGGCAGGATACCCTACGCCACTTCAGACAAATGGTTATCCAACCTCTTCTTAAAAACTTCCAGTGTTGGAGCATTCACAACTTCTGAAGGCAAGCTGTTCCATTGATTCATTGTTCTCAATGTCAGGAAATTTCTCCTTAGTTCTAAGTTGCTATTCTCCTTGATTAGTTTCCATCCATTGCTTCTTGTCCTGCCCTCAAGTGCTTTGGAGAAGAGCTTGACTCCCTCTTCTTTGGGGCAGCCCCTGAGATATTGGAACATTGCTAGCATATCACCCCTAATCCAGGGGTGAAATGCTCCCTGTTCGGGCCAGATTGGGCGATCCAGTGGCGATTGTGGCAGGTGGTTCGGAGAACCGGTAGTGATGGCGGCGTGAGGCTCCGCCCACCCACCCGGGTGTCGTTACTTCCTGCATTTAAAAGGTTTTTTAAAAAACGGTTCTGACAATCGCGTGCCACAGCTGTGATCGTCAGAGCCTTTTTTTTACCTTTTAAAAGCATTTTTTTACAACCTATTTGCCCCAATAGGTTGTTAAAAAAAATGCTTTAAAAAAGAAAAAAAAAGTTGGTCACGGCCACCCAGTCACATCCTTCCCACCAAGCCACACCCACAGAACCGGTAGTAACAAATTTTACCTTTCACCACTGCCCTAATCCTTCATTTCATCAGACTACTATAGATTAATAACTTGATTAGTGGGTACCATTTCAGTGGGCAACTTCACAGGTACGCAAAAGGAGCCCCCTACTGGGCACCCCCCACCAATGAATGGTGATGTCACTGGTAGATCCTTTCACCACAGAAGCACTTCGATGTTTCCGATAAGGAAGTATTAAGTAGGATATCCTGGAGCAAAATCAAGATATTAGTGTTCTGTTCAGGGAACGTTTGAACGTCCAGCGAGGATGAAGGATATGTATAATTATGTATATATCTGTCTTCTTAAGTTTTCGTGGGTGTGTGTATATGCAAAAAATTAAAATCTTGGGTGTTTTCCCGCGTCATGTTAAATAAGTTAATTAAAATGTTTAAAATTCTGATTAAAATCCTAGCTTAAAATCTTCTAAAAATCCTTACAGAGCACTCTGCAAGGTCCTTTAAAACCTGAGCCAAAATCCTACCAGTACCTTAAAAGTTTTTCTTATAGCAACGTTTCGACAGGCTCACAACCCTGTCATCTTCAGGCTCTTATCTAGTTTAGAAGCTGTGGGTGTGTTGCGAGGACGGAGCTGTCGCGTTTCTATGTTTGCTGCTGCTGACGTATGCTGGTTAGCCTGTAACTCTATATATGTGTATATATATGTATATTTTTAATATTTCTAGGAGGAAACACGAAAGAAACCCAAGATCACAATTGTAGAGTCTGCTCAGCCTGGCAGTGAGCCCCTCTGTACTGTGGATGTGTAATGAGAGAGATTCGGAATTGGAGCAATAAAACAAGTGGCGAAAGTTAGGAATGGTTTTCATGTTTTACTTGGTCAACGGTTTGAAGGAGAAATTGGTTTGCTTTGGGGAAAACAACCTAACTGTCAAAGCTGCTTCAAACGTGCATTGTGTGTTTGCATCAGGGTTGATAATGCTAAGTTTTGTGTGTACTTCTCGAGATGTTGTTATTCAAAGGGGGGGGGTGCAAAAATCTACCCGGCCATACGTTTGTAGAGAAGCAGAAAGCAGTTGTTCGCCTGGGCAGTCTCACTCCCCATCCTTCCCAAAAGTCATGTGTTTGATGGAGATGCTTAAGGATTAAATGCAGAATGTTCATTTTAAAGAGTGGAACCAATGTGTAACCCAGCATAGCTCGTCGTGCTTTTAGGAACACGACAGGCGCTTGTTTTCTGAAAGGGTTTCTTGTATCTGCACAAAAGAATTAAGCACTCATCGCACCCTTTTGACAGCTGCATTGAAGGAAAGACACACAAATGCGTGTCGCTTTATGCCCTGCTGAGGTTAGGCCAGTTAGGATTGCTTCTCAGTGAATTTTCGCAGACTTGGGATTTTTTAGCATGGATCCAGTGATTATCAGAGAACTAATTGCAAACAGCTCTGAGGTTTCCATGCTTTTCATTGTTCCATTTAAAAACAAAGACGAACATAGGAAGCTGAGATTGTAAGGCACGTTTCGGTTTCTCTTAGATGTAAACAACAAAACTTTGGCATAAAGGTGAGCCAAACATTGCACTACTCTGCAGCTTAGTAGGGCTCATAACCATGTTTTCTTACAGTTTACCAGTTTTAACTGTGAATGTAAGCGGCAGTGTTCAGTAAGGTTGCATATTTTATCATGTCAGTTAAAATTGCAACGCCTAGCATTTATTCCCCGCCAGGAAAATCACTCGATTTCTTTCAAGTTGAAGGGGGAGGGGGGGATTGTTTTTTTTTTTTTTTTTAATGTTGACTGCCTTTTTTGTTTTTATTGTCTGTTTAGTACTTGCAAATCTGGCTTTGGGAACTATTTGAATGTAAAGTGAAATACATCAGAGATGTATCTCGAAAAAGACCGAAGTAAATTCTGTTGTTGAAGTAAAGAATATGAAGGTGTAAACATTTTCTGCTTAAGACAAACCCTGTTTGGTTCATGGTTATGGAAGGTTTGAGAAGCAAAAAGTACTGTGAAATCCATACCATTTGATGATTCCCCCCATCCCCCAATAAATATGGAGATTCTCAATCATCCAGGTCAGGGGTCTCCAAAGCTGGCTGAGGAATTCTGGGAGTTGAAGTCCACAAGTCTTAAAGTTGCCACGGTTAGAGACCCCCGATCCAGGTCATCTTGTCCCAAAGGTGCTTTTTCAAAAGGCAACTGGACTTTGTTCTTCCTTGAAGACGTTTCGCTTCTCGTCCAAGAAGCTTCTTTAGTTCTGACTGAATGCTGGAGGATGGAATGACTCTCAGAGGGAGTGCTAACCACCAGATGACTGCAAGAAAATATAAATCCATCCATTCTCCAAACGTTCCATCAGAACTGAAGAAGCTTCTTGAATGAGAAGCGAAACATCTTCAAAGTCCAGGAGCCTTTTGAAAAAGCACTTTTGGGATATCTCCCCCCCCCCCCGCCCATAAGATTCTCCCAAAAAAACTAAAAGGAAGGATTGGTGATCCAATATCCCGTCGCCAATCTTGCATAAGCAGTGGATACCTGGTTTCACGACTCCTTGATGTTCCTTAAAAGCAAGCAATGCTAGCAACCTTTTCATGCTCATGAACAACATGACTTGCATCCAAGGGGCTGCTAATCTGAAATACAGAAAAGCACCAGTATCTCAAAATATATACTGTCTCCCCCAAAATAAGACATCCCCTGATAATAAGCCCAATCGGCCAAGCGCTTATTTCAGCGTTCAAAAAAAATACAAGAACAGGGTCTTATTTTCGGGGAAACACACACACACACACACATATATATTTATTACCATGTTCTGTATTTGCTCGCTCAGCTTCTTGTCACTCGCCATGACCGTTTAGCACGTTCATGGCTGGTTGCACACAGTAATCTTTGAATCAGGATCCAATCTAGGTCGGTCACCAAGACCAGAGATTTTGTCTTTTGAGCTTTCTGACTCATGCTGGAGCCCATCTTTCAATATTTGAAACCTCTGAATAAAATGTTGCATAATAGTGTTTATCTCTGCAGGAGGCAGATTGCTTCAGTTGGAAGCTTGTTCCAACAGAAATCTTGATAGGAATAAAAAAAAAATCCAATTGCGTAACTGTTAAAACACACTTGATATTTGCAGGTATTTCTGGGGCCCTCGGATGACATTTTAGCCCTGTAGAATTTTATCCCATTTATTTCCCCCCCCCAGCTCACAATTTGCCACAGAATGAAGCATGACATTTAAGTGTCTGATTTCTGTTCTTCAAACAGCCAGTTTCTCATTTTTTATCCTAGTATTAAAAACACCACCGATCCAAGGGGAAGTTGGATATTTTTTTTTTCTACGCAAGATTTCTTACTTGGGCAGGGAAATTGCTTTCTTTCCCCAAATTTAGAATGTGTTTTTTTTTTTTGCAGGTCCTCTTTAGAATATCATAGTTGCCTCTTTTCCAGAAGTGTTTTTGTTAACGTCGCGTGTATTTGGTTTTGGCCTTACCTGTGACCACTGCCTTTAAAAACACCTAGATGTGTCATTGTAAACCAAAGGCTAGTATAAGAACATTATGCATTACAGGCAGTCCTCAATTTACGACCACAATTGAGCCCCAAATTTCTGTGGTTAAGTGAAACATTTGTCAAGTGAGTTTTGCCTCATTTTACGATCTTTCTCGCAGCGGTTGTTAAGTGAATCATTGCCTTTGGTAAGTTAGTCGCTTAGGCAACCTTAAACACTCAAAGAGCCATTTGGACCCGTTTCCCACAGAAAAGAAAACACCGGGAGCCACAAAACCCTTCCCGTGCCTGACTATTTTTTCTGTGGCCACAAAACTAGCATACACAGTTGAATTAAACATTCTGTTTTCTTCTGAAACTTTTCTTTTCTTGGATTTATCCATGGTTGGCCTACAGGGGGTTGAAAAGCTCAATAAATCACGTGCTGGCAGGTGTCACACATTGACGGCTGTGACACATATTTTGAGTGACAGGGAGCCGCAGCAGAGGAGTGAAAGAGCCACATGCGGCTCCAGAGCCACAGATTGCTGACCCCTGGCTTAGGCTAAGTGAATCTGGCTTCTCCATTGACATTGCTTGCGAGAAAGTCATAAAAGATGATCACATGACCTCGTGGGGGAAAAAAGCAACGGTCATAAGTCTAAAGAAATTTATTAAATTTATATGCCACCCTGAGTCTCCGGAGAGGGGCGGCATATAAATTTAATAAATAAATAAATAAATAAATTTAATAAATAAATAAATAAATATGAACCGGTTGCCAAGCGTCTGAACTTTGGTTACATGATCATGGGGATGCTGGAAAGGTAAGTGTGAAAAACGGTCATCAAGTCACATTTTTCAGTGCTCTTTGGACGGTCACGAAATGAACCATTATAAATCAAGGACTACCTATATTTTAACAAGTGTCTTCGGCAAGACATTTCAAACGTGCACAATAACAGCTGGGACAAACCCCCTTCTCGTTGTCATTCCTGTGAAGTATTTCTTGTCCTTGCCGGTGTTTTACTATAGTTTGCGACATGTAAACAGTCTTTATTATATGCCGCAAAATACAAGCTGTTGTGAGCCACCGTCACATCCATTCATTCCAGCTTCTGCATGAATCCCTGTGCAGTCTGATAAGATATTCAGAACTTTCTCACAGTTCCTTGATGAACTTGTGGTTTTTTTTCTAATCAAATCACTTGGGATTTCAGTTTTGGCAAGGCCTTAAAATTATTAAAATCCTCAGGGATGCGATGGCTCGGTGGCTAAGCTGCTGAGCTTGTCGATCAGGTCGGCAGTTCAGCGGTTCGAATCCCTAGTGCGCCGCATAACGGATTGAGCTCCCGTTACATGTCCCAGCTTCTGCCAATCTAGCAATTCGAAAGCATGTAAAAAATGCAAGTAGAAAAATAGGGACCACTTTTGGTGGGAAGGTAACCGCTCCGTGCGCCTTCCATGTTTAGTCATGCCGGCCACATGACCACGGAGATGTCTTCGGACAGCGCTGGCTCCTCGGCTTAGAAAGGGAGATGAGCGCCGGAAACGACCAGCACGCATGTGTGGGGGAACCTTTACCTTAAAAATTATAGCTGTTTCTCTTTCTTCCCTCTTCCCCCATCTCCTTTTAACCCTCATTAAATCAGTGTATTTCTCTGGATGGGCCTGTTTTTCATTGCACCGTCCTTCAAGAAAATAACTCTTGCTTTTTATTCTTTCCTTGAGAAATGTGGGAAAACTGTCGAAATGATTGTAATTGAAAAATCAGACGCTATCCATTTATAACGCCAATAAAATTTTAAGTCCAGTTCCTTGGATTCTCAACTGCTGCGAACAAATCTGTGTTCTAACATTGCTCGTACTTACAGAAGTATTTCACTCTAGCTCTCTTTCCATCCTATATACTAATCTATTCTTGGTGATGGTGAAAACTGAAATAATTTCTGTCTGCCAGTGGAAGTGTTCCAAATTTTAAGCTGGCCTGTCTGTCAGTCAGTCCTATGGAACCATTTGCAGTGATTAATTACAGTATTGTATTTTGAAAATGAATGTGACCCAACTCATTGTTAGCCGGGTGCTGTATGAATTGTATAAGTTGAGTAATACAAGTGGTCGGCTGGTTCCCTTTATAAAGTCTTATTCTTTGAGCCTCTGTGTTACGACTTTTGCGTCACTTGTGTGTTTCCCCCAATTACTAGTTTTCAGCAATAAAAGTTCGATATTACATATTTTAAAAAAAAATTCATTATTTGCTACTGCTAATCATAATTTCTCAGGCTGTCAGACCCACCCCAGTCTGATCCCTTAGGGAAGAAAAACCCTCGACTCCCATTTGGTTGAAGTGAACCAAATGTTTTACTAGTTGCAGTAAAGTCAGGTGGAATCTGAGTTTCCCACGCAATCAATCCCGAACGATTTCCTTCAGTCCCGTCTTCCTCCCCATGACCAGTCCAAATCCAGCCAATGCGATGCCGCTGGGATGTTTTGGGAACGCTGAGGTGTTTGGGCTAGTAATTTTCCAGAATTGGGGCAAAAGGCCTTGAAAAACCAGTTCCACCTTAATCTGCTCTCTTAGCTGTGATCCCTTCTCGAATTTCCATACACAAATGCATGCAGTTTTATTGCCCATTTGTGTGTCCCTCTCACTCCTAGTCCAGGGGTCCCCAAACTTGGCAACTTGTAAGACTTGTGGACTTCAACATAGCTGGCTACAGAATTCTGAGAGTTGAAATCCACAAGTCTTAAAGTTGCCAAGTTTGAAGACCTCTGCCCTAGTCTTTTGATGGCAGGGCGCCAGCGTGGCACCAAGCCAAAGATTGTGGCTTGGTACTCTTGTACCAAGAGAAGCGGCTTTGAATCATGCAGCCCAATTTTCTAGGGAGGGTGATGGGATTGGCAGAGGAAATATCCTTCCACCTGCATGTAAGTGAAGAGAGTTAAAAGTATATGTCTTTGGGGCAGGAGGAGGAATCCTCTTAAAACAGTGGTTCTCGTAAGCGGACGCCTGGGAGGCGACATAGGGGGTCTTGTGAAGGCTTGAAAAATATTATTTAACTCTTTTAAGTCTTGGGGGTCCGTGGTCACAAAAGATATTTAAAGGGACTCTTGAGGTGAAGCAAAGGTTCAGGACCACTACCTTAAAATGTTTCCCATTTTCTAAGTCTCCTGGAGGTGCTGTCTTTTTGAGGTTCTTTAAACCACATTAAATAAAACTAGGGGGATTCAGCATTTAACCAAGTAGAACTTAGTACACCCAGTTCTTGACTTGCAACCATGTCGCAAGGTCACTCGCTTTGCAGCCATATGATGAGTGTAACGGGCATTACGGTTGTGCATCAAGGATTTACCTGGATTGTGGCAAATACAACTTTGATCGTACGTTAGGCACAAAGAAAGTTACACAACACAAATGCACCCAATGGCTTTAATTCGTTTAGTATGCAGGACTCTCATCCCATTCGCGCCACGATTTCAAAAATACACCATTGCAAAAAAAAAAAGTACAATCTGAAATTGTATCTTCAGGCCTTTGCTTCCAACAGTCCCCCTTAAACTGTTGACATATTTCAAGCTTGGTACTTTTTCAAAATTTAAGCAGAAGCTGGCTGGGTAATGAAAGGAAGGGGAGGGGGAAGCGGCCAATCTTTTTAAGATCGGGAAGTAAAACACAGGTCCTTTCTGTGCTGGGTGGGCCACAAGAATTACTAACTGGGACTTCCCATCGCTGTTCTCGGGAGGGAGTCTGTGGTGTCAGCCTCGAGAGAAGTTGTTTCTGGGGGCTTCACATCTGGAATCTCCATCGATTTTACACCCGGAGTCTCCACTGATCCCACACCCGGAATCTCCATAGATCCCACACCCAGAGTCTCCGCCGATCCCACACCCGGAGTCTCCGCCGATCCGATACCTGGAATCTCCACCGATCCCACACTCGGAGTCTCCACTGATCCCACACCCGGAATCTCCATAGATCCCACACCCAGAGTCTCCGCCGATCCCACACCCGGAGTCTCCGCCGATCCGATACCTGGAATCTCCACCGATCCCACACTCGGAGTCTCCACTGATCTCCCATCTGGAATCTCCGCCGAGCCCGCAGGGGCGTTACTTGCTTTGCTGTTTGGATACTCAATTCTTTCGAAGAAGAAAAGCATCTCACAGTGCATGGTGTGGGGAAAAAGATCTACCGCCGTTGCTTTGATAACCCGGAAGGGGCTGCCCTTCACGCGGTGAGAAGGCGCTCGGCAAAGGCTACGGGAGAGAGGAAACACAGTATGAATCTTCATCCTTTTATTTGATGACTTGAGGCTGCTTCTTTCACTTGTGTCCCCACCCCCACCCCACATCACTGGGTGGACTGGTTTCAATTCTGCCCATGGGGGGGGGGTTAATGTGAATCAGTAATTCGCCCATAGCAACCTTCATAGGTGAAGGAACAGCCCAAATTAGGCTTTCGGGGGGGGGGGGCGGGCGGGAAGATTAATATTTGTAGATTCCTAACCTATACGGTCCTGAAAGCACCCTCTGCCTTTGGGCAGGTTTCCCCATTGCTGTGGGTAGTTGCCCTAGGGCAGGGATGTCAAACTCAATTTGATTGAGGGCCACATTGGGGTTGTGTTTGACTTCAGGGGGCCATGGCCGGGAGTGTGTGGCCAGCCCTCTCCCAGCTAAAATGGAGCCTGGGGGAGTGCAAACAGCCTGCCTGGGCTCCATTTTCGGCCACAACGGCCTCCTGCAGACCTCTGCCACCTTAAACAGAGCTCGGGGGGCTGTGCACGGCCTCCCTGAGTTCCGTTTTTACTGGCAGAGGGCTGCAGGAGGCCGTAGTGGCCGAAAAAGACTGGGAGGGCCACGCACGGCCCCTCCCGATCTCCATTTTCGCTGGCAGAGGCATCGTGGGCCGGTCCTTTATTGTTTCCAGGGTGGCCAGATCAAAGCACGCAGGCAGAATACAGAGCCTGCGGGCTTTGAGTTTGATACCCCTGCCCTAGGGCCTCCGGGGAACAAGGGCTGTTTTTCATATTGTATTGGCCTGTGGAAGGGATAGACCCGTGATGGTGAACCTATGGCACGCGTGCCAGAGGTGGCACACAGAGCCCTCTCTCTGGCACGTGCGTGCCGTTGCCTGCTGCTCTTCTGGTTTTCAACTTTGTGGGTGCTGGAGTGCCGGAAAATAGCCTGAAAACGGCCCGAACACAGGTTGAAAACTGCTCGGAAAATGGTCCTGAAAACAGCCTCAAAAACAGGCATGTGCGTCTTTGGGTTTCCGCTGCTCCAGCCCGCGCAAACACCAGCACTGGGGTGCCAGAGCGCCAGAAATCCGAAGACCAGCTGGCCAGTGTGCGTATATGCACTGGCCAGCTGCTTTTTTAAGTTTCTGGCGCACACACATGCACTCATGTTCCAGTTTGGCACTCTGTGCCGAAAAGGTTTGCCATCCCTGGGATGGACCATAATCTGCCACTCTGGTCCAATTCGGGTTGGCAGATGTGCTCGGCGTTAGTCTGGGGTATCCGTCATGGCCTGTTCGCCTTGGGAGAGAGACCCTTCTGGACATACAGACGGCCGATGACATAGCCCACAATTTCATTTAGCTACACAAGACCCTTCGCCTCATCAACACTCCCTATTTTGGGGGGGGGGGGGGGGGGGGGGGCTTGACCAGGTTGGAAAACACTTAGAAGAGCCCTTCATCCTGCAGTGGATAGACAGCGGCTAAAGTGACGGAAATGATGATTTGTAGACTCACTCCACAAAGTTGTTCATAGCAGCTCGAGGGTTGCAGGAGACGTAAAGGAGCTTTTTCAAGTGCTCAGCTTTTCGGATGGCGAGGATTACTTTGGAATCTAGAAAATTACACCGTTGGATCAACATCAGGCTTTTTTAGCTGCCGCCACAACTCTGAAGAAAAGGCAGGTTTTTTTATCTCCCCCCCCCAAGAGGAAAGGCAACAATGCAAATAAAACGACAGTTAACGCCAAACGAGGGAATGTTAAAACTCCACCGTTAAGAAAGAAAAGTAGGAAAGAGCCGACGGTAATTCTACAGATCCTTTTCACCAGGAAAACGAAGGCTTAACTTTGTTCAAAGTTACCCTAACTCACTTTGCCAGCATCTTCCTATTTCATCCCCCAAACTCAAAAAGGCAAATTTGGCATTCCCCCCCCCTCCCAAAAGTAGTAAGGGGCAAATTAGAAGACCGTTTACTGATCAAACAGAGCAGAAAACTGGCAGAGTGGCTAAATAACCTACAAGCAAAGAAGCGGTTGCTTCTCACACACATCCCTTTTTGTCTTTCCGCGCCACGTTTTCATGCACCTTTGTGTAAATTTAAAATTCTATTTCCGTGATGGCGAACCTCTGGCACACAGATCCCTCTCTCCGGGCACAACATCCGCCAGCCAGCCCAGCTTCACCATGCGTGCATGCATGCCACCTGCTGGCGAGCTGGTCTTCGGGTCTCTGCCGCGTATGCACGGGGCCTTCCCCGATCTCCGCAGTTTCT
Source organism: Arizona elegans (assembly GCA_022577455.1). Classification (NCBI taxonomy): domain Eukaryota; kingdom Metazoa; phylum Chordata; class Lepidosauria; order Squamata; family Colubridae; genus Arizona; species Arizona elegans. The sequence continues at coordinate 9,832,417 of JAKOOJ010000026.1, read as the reverse complement.
CCCCCCAGCGTGCACTAGCTTTCTCTTGCATTTTTGCCGCCCGTGCCTTCCTCAATCTCCACAGGTTCCACCCTCCACGGCAGAAATGCAGGAGAAACTGAGGAGATCGGGGAAGGCATGGGTGGCAGAAATGCAGGAGAACGAATCTGGAAGCCAAAACGGGGGGCGGGGGGCCCCCCGCATGCACCATGGGCGCATGCGTGGGGGTGTTCTGCCCCAGCTACGGACCCCAAAGAACGCAGCACACACAAAGTCCGTTCAAACCTTAGTTTACTAAATAAACCAGTCTTTACAACAACAGCTGTTAATTAACTGCATTAACAGCCGCCAAGAATTCAAAGAATAATAACTGAAAGCTTACTGTGGTTGGCAGAATGCCCAGAAGCAATTTGCAGGAAGCTGATAAGACAAGACACGAAGGTATGTAAACAAAGTTGTTCCCTGCAAATTGCTTGTCGGTTTCTCCTTAAATAGGCTAAGGGAGTGGCCAACTAGCTCCAAGCCTTACTCTCGAGGAGACCACCTCCTCCTGAGGAGCCACTCCTGCCTTTTGGCAGGTCTGCGCGCTCGTGCATCGAGAAGAGGGTCCTCCTCTTCTTCCTCTCACCCATGGAAGCTTCTGGAGGTTCTGAAAGCCCTGGCTGAATCCCCGCCTCTGGCACCACATCTTCTCCAGCCTCCTCATTGTTTGACTCAAGCCCTGGCTGCACAGGCTGCTGGCGCAGCACCACATCAGCCTCCTCGCTGTCTGAATTAGCTACTAGCTGCACAGGCCGTGTATGGACCACAACGGGGGCGCTTGCATTGCATTTTGGAGATTGGGGCACGCGCATGTGTGTTTTGGGCACTCGGCACCAAACAGGTTAACCATCACTGTTCTATGGCCCTGTGGTTCCCCCCCCCACTCCCCACTTACGTAAACCTGCTCGTGGGGGATCCACAATTGTAACTGTGTTGTGTAGCGCTAATGTGTTCACGAGGTGAGGAACAAGCTCTTCAGCTTTCCCACAGTGGAATTCAACATTCATCAACCCTGAAAGGGGAGCAAAAATAAAAAGAACACGTTTATATTAACGTCTTAACATAAGAAATATAGTAATACCCACGCCACAATTCCTCACCTGCAGTTGGAAATCTACAGAGTTTGTGTACCGCAATGATTCCCAACCTTTTTCTTCACCACAGACCCCTTTAAACACTTTTTGTGGCCACAGGGCATGGCCACAGACCCGCAAGACTCAACTCAAGATTTAAATAACATTTTTCCAAGCCTTCGCGAGCCCCGTGACAACATCATGGATCCTGTGCGAGGGTCTCGCGGACCACAGGTTGAAAATCACTGGTGCATTGTACCTAAGAACCGAATGCTATTCTCGCATTTGGTTCTGCTAGAAATCTTCGGAGTTGAGGAAAGTTAGCAAGAAGTTTCGACATTTATTATATTTTTACCATTCAGCTGAGCGTTTGCTTTGGCATCTTCAACCGCTTCTTGGCAGAGTTCGACTCCGATAACTTTCTTCACTTTCTACACGATAAAAAAAATAAGCAATAACCGGTTAACTCTTTGCTGGGTATGAGCATAACGATAGCAAAAAAAAAAGTTAGCAGAATCGGGTATGGCTCACTTCACAACTGCCTGGCTTAGCAATGACAGTTCCAGTCCTGATTGTGGTTGTAAATCTAGGCCAGCGATCAGCAACCTTAAACACTCAAAGAGCCACAAAAGTCCTAACCGGAAGCCCCCCGTTCAGCGGTGAAATCCACTTACCTTCACTACCGGTTTGGGAATGGGAGCGCGCGCGTTTCTTCTGCGCATGCACAGAAGGTCAAAACAGGACATAATGATGTCCCAGCGGGTGGGCGGAGCCTCCTGCCACCGGTGCTACCAGTTCGTGCGAGCTGGATAGATCCGGCTGGATTTCACCACTGCCCCAGTTCAATTCTGGAGCCGACCGGAAGTCCAGTTCCCTCCTATAGAGTCTCCTAGCGTGGCATCCTTTTTTCTCTGCAGACTGGCAACAGGGAGCCACAGCAGAGGGATGAAAAGAGCCACATGTGGCTCCAGAGCTGCGGGTTGCCAACTCCTGGTCTAGGCCTACATACTAAGCGGGGGGGGTGGGGGGGGAGAGAGGGGCTGTGATGTTCCTGCTCCCCCTTCCCCATGGAAATAAGAAGCCAACCTGTTCCTTCACCTGTGCAAGAGATATGCCAATTGATCCAGTTCCACAGCAAACATCCAGCACCGTGGTTTCCTGGTTGATGTCGGCCCAATCCTGAATGGTTGAATACAGAACTTCGGCTGCCTTCGTGTTCACCTGTGGAGTCCAACATTATTCTTGCTATTAACTCATCTAACAAGGAGGGTTTATAAGCCACTGGCAAAAATCTCAGCAGGTTGAAGTCAGTTTGACTTGCCGGAATATCGAATTAAATGTTACAGTGAAAAACTTAATACAGCTTTGCATATTGAAAAGCATAAAAGCCGCATTTGGACTCTAGAGGGAAAGAAGGAAACGACAGGACTTTTACAAGAAAGTCACAATTTCTTTTTATCTCCGCCACCCACCAACACAAGTATAAAATGAGAATAGAATAGAATGAGTTGGAAAGGACTTGGAGGTCTTCTAGTCCAACCCCCTGCTTAGGCAGGAAACCCTACACCACTTCAGACAAATGGTTATCCAATATCTTCTTATAAACTTCCAGTGTTGGAGCATTCACAACTTCTGGAGGCAAATTGTTCCACTGATTAATTGTTCTAACCGTCAGGAAATGTCTCCTTAGTTCTAGGTTGCTTCTCTCCTTGATTAGTTTCCACCCACTGCTTCTTGTCCACTCTAGATTTATTTTACTTACTGACATCATTTAATAGCTAGCGAGAAGAATGGAGGGCCCTTAAAATGCAGATCGCTGAATGCCGATCAATGCAAATCTCTTTATTTCAATTCTTCCTTTAAATCAGCCCGTATAATTTCACCCTTTAAAGTTTTAATGTACTGGGAGGTTGACAGTTAATTCTGACAAATTCTTGTCCTCTTTTCTTTAGGGGGGGAGGGGAAGACTAGGAAAATGGGCAGCTCCTCCCTTTTCCTAAAAATTCACTTCAAAAGACCATCCATTAATCCCAACTGCAAATCCAGCACAACATCGTGAAAAATTACCTGGAAAAAAGCATGGGGCGAAATCCGGAATTTTAACCCCAGAAGATCTTCCTGTATGTACTTATCACCAGCGATGTTGTTCAAAATTAAATCTTCCCGATTCGGTGATTTTCTGGAGAGGGAAGAAGCAGGAAAAAAGGGTTTTTTGCGACGGCCATCCTTGCATCCGCAAATCATATTCAACTATGAAGATTATGGATAAAATAAATCAGGGCCAGAAAATGGCTCTAAGCTGATGCTTGAACTTATTAATGCAATGATTCTTCAGCTGCTGTATTATAACAGCACAATTAAGTCATCACAAATAATGTTCACATATTAATGAAATGGAAGAGCTTAAAATAGTCCCATTTTATTGGGCGATGGCTATTTAGCAACGCTCCCAAGGGACTAACAGACAAACCAGGAAGCAAAAATTCCACTAGTTAACATTTCATTCTAATCTATTTCCAGCCCCTCCTGACAGTAACTAATTACTCTGACAGTAAAACAGGGGTGAAATGCTCCTGGTTCGGACCGGATCGCCTGACTCGGTAGCGATGGAGGCGGGTGGTTTGGAGAACCGGTAGCAAAAATCCCTGTCCCCCCCATTGCCCAGTTGAGCCACGCAATCATCAGAGGCTTTTTTTTTTTTAAAGCATTTTTTCTACCACCTCTTTGGCCAAAAAATGCTTTTAAAAGTTAAAAAAAAAAAAGCCTCTGATGATCGCGCGACTCAGCTGGGATCATCAGAGGCTATTAAAAGGATTTTTTTTACAACCTCTTCAGCCAAAGAGGTTGTAGAAAAAATGGTTTTAAAAGAAAAAAAAAAGATGGCCACGCCCATTCAGTCATGTGATTAACCCTCACACACACACACACACACACACACACACCATGCCCACAGAACCGGTAGTAACAAATTTTACATTTCACCACTGCAGTAAAATAAATAAAAATTATTCTTGGATCTTGGGGGGGAAAACAGGCTGGGTTGCCCTCAATCTACAGTATTTTTTTTTAATGAACCTTGACATTTTTCCCTAAATGCTTAGCATTTTGAACATTCAGCTGTATTTTATAGCAGTTTATAGTTTCTCACTTGTAGGGAGGGATGGCCTCCCATGTCCAACAACCCTGAAAAATATATTTTGTCGTTACCTCTGGCCTTCTTCTACAAAATATAAAGATGTTATGCCGCTGCCTTTCCCGGGACCTTCTGTGAAGTACTTAGCCATAGAGGATTGCAATGTAGCACGTTCTTCTTTATTTAATTTCTACAGATTCCAAAAAAAAAAAAAAAAAAAAGCACAAAAAACTCAGAAAAATGCTGAGATGTCTTAAAACAGCACAGCAGGCTTCAAAAAAAATTAAGAAAAATGAAGATAACATCTGAAGCAGAGCTGACATTTTTAGATTAGATTAGAATAGAATAGAATTCTTGTTTATATTTCTGAATCTTATTTCAATTTCTAAAACTTCCCTACCTTTTGTTATTACTTCATATAATATTCATTAAATCTTTAATTATTACTTCATCAAATTTAAATCTTTATCTCTAATCTTAAAAATATACCAATTTAACAATTAAACAGAGTTCTTAATTCAAATAATGCAACGTAATACAATTCCCAATTATTTCCCTAAATTCTGTCTATTTATCAATACCATTTATATAAAAGCCAATTAAATAAGTCTTATTTAATTAAATCATAATCCTATATCGTTTCAATCCTTTTCTTTTTTGCTTAGATAAATGTGTTATTGAAAATATTCAAATTATTACAATTGTTATAGGTATTTAAATGATATCCCAATTATTATAGCCATCAATTTTCTCAAATAATACTATCCAACATCTTAATAAAAATTAAGGAAGATAGAAATGAGAGAAGAATATGTTACAGATACTTAGAATTGAAATATGGATTGAAGCTAAAATATTTGAAAATTAGATTATGTAAAAAGAAAATATATTAATGGACATGAGAATAGAATTCTTTCTTGGCCAAGTGTGGTTGGACACACAAGGAATTTGTCTTTGGTGCATAGGTTCTCAGTGTACATAAAAAGATACATTCGTTAAGAATCATAAGGTACAACACTTAATGATAGTCATAGGCTACAAATAAGAGCCTTGATAGTACAGTGATTTAATGCACCCTGTTATTAACACAGCCGCCTGCAATTTCTGCTGGTTCGAATCTTGCCAAGGCTCAAGGTTGACTCAGCCTTCCATCCTTTCTAAGGTAGGTTAAATGAGGATCCAGTTTGTGGGGGCAATAAGCTGACTTTGTATAAAATATACAAAAGAATGAAGGCTATTGCTTAATGCATTGTAAGCCGCCCTGAGTCTCCGGAGAAGGGCGGCATATAAATCAAATTAAAAAAAAAAAATAAGCAATCAAATCATGCAAGGTAAAAATTTCTCTGAGGAAACCATGCGGTCAATCCAAGAACAATTAGCAGTTTCCTGAGAAATCAAAAAAGCTGCCAAAAAGATGATAGAAAACAAATTTTTATCATTACCTGTGGGTTAAAATAGGCAATTGCCATGACGTGGCCATTTGAGCTAGTACGAACTGTGAGCTGTTTCCAGTGTCCTTCGTAGGTTTCTGGGCTATAAACGCCGTAGGAGGTTGACCTGTAATTTACAAATCCTTAATTACTAAATCAGGACATTGTAAGTGCAACTGTTGATAGGGAGCTGCCCAGCATCCCGTGTAAGATGAAGAGCTGGCTGTATAAATACCGATAGAAGAGATTTTTTTGTAGTTCAGAGTTGAACTGTGGGGTCCTTGGTGCTCTCTGAGCTTGGTGGTTTTCTTGCAGATGTTTCATAACCCTATTAGGTAACATCTTCAGTGCTGTGCAGGCAAGCCACTGTATATAAACTGAGAGCAAGTCACTGTATATATAAAGAGCAAACTCCACGCCTTTCTTGCACTGATCAGTGGTGAAATCCATGGCTACCAACCTGCCTTCCATTGAGGACCTGAATACTGCACGAGTCAAAAAGAGGGCTGTGAAAATATTTACAGACCCCTTACATCCTGGACATAAACTGTTTCAACTCCTACCCTCAAAACGACACTATAGAGCACTGCACACCAGAACAACTAGACGCAAGGAGAGTTTTTTCCCGAATGCTCAACAAATAATTCCCTCAACACTGTCAAACTATTCACTAAGTCTGCATTACTATTAATCTTCTCATTGTTCCTATCACCCATCTCCTCCCACTTATGACTGTATGCCCGGAACTTTTTTGCTTGCATCCTTACAATTTATATTGTTTCCTAGTATGATTTGATTGCTTATTTGTACCCTGACTATCATTAAGTGTTGTACCTTATGATTCTTGATGAATGTATCTTGTCTTTTTATGTACACTGAGACCATATGCACTAAAGACAAATTCCTGGTGTGTCCAATCACACTTGGCCAAGAAAGAATTCTAATATAATTCTAATCTAATCTAATCCTTCATAGAGTGGTATTAGTACCTCACGTGATCTTGATTGAATATCTCTGTTAATGCAATTTAGGATTGCATTGGCTTTTTTGGCTTCCGCCACACAATATTGGCTCATATTTAATTGGTTTGTCCACTAAGACACCAAGATCCCTCTCACAGTCACTGCTATTAAGCCTGGTTTCACCCAGTCTATATGTGCACTTTGGTTTTTCTTGCCTAAAGTGTAAGATTTTACTTTTCTCTACGCTGAATTTCGTTTTTAGACAATGTATGCAAACTATATTTGTCTATCGTGCAAGAGCCGAAGTTGGAGAAACAAAGTAGAAACCTCAGGTAGAAGAAACATTCTGAAAACTCAATAACAGCAGACGGCTCACCGTATGTAGTCCTGGAATGCCCTGGCCACCTTTTTTGCCTCCGTGGGAACGTGGATGGTCTCAAAGGGTTCCACAACAGCACAGGAACCCCCCTTGTATTTGCCCAGCCGGAAGCCGACCGTTTTATCGTCTTGATTTGGGCCTAAGCCAATCAAAAATTCACATTTGTTGCGGTACTCGGTCTAAATGCAAAGCAAGGCAATATTCAGAACAGAGCCATCAGGGACAAGGCAGGTTGCCTGGGGTGGTACAAAACGAACGCGAGGAGCGACAATCACAACCATCGTGAGAATACAGGCAGTCCTTGGACTTAAGGTAAGGTAAAGGTAAACGTTCCCCTGGCACATACGTGCTAGTCGTTCCTGACTCTAGGGGGCGGTGCTCATCTCTGTTTCAAAGCCGAAGAGCCAGCGCTGTCCGAAGACGTCTCCGTGGTCATGTGGCCGGCATGACTCAACGCTAAAGGCGCATGGAACGCTGTTCCCTTCCCACCAAAGGTGGTCCCTATTTTTACTACTTGCATTTTTTTACCTGCTTTCGAACTGCTCTGGCCTTTTGATCGACAAGCTCAGCGTCTTAGCCACTGGGCCACCGAATCCCCTTCCTTGGACTTAACAACTGTCCATTGAGCCTGGAATTACGGTTGTTAAAATTATGCCGGTTTGTCATTTCACGACCGACCCAATGTTACTATATTTTATATGGCGGTCGTTAAGGGAACCACCATGGCTGCGAGGGGAATTACGGAGAAGCTGTGAGAGACTAAATTGAAACAAGCTTGGAGAGCAAACCAGTGCTAAAATCTACAACCCGAGCTACAAGTACCGTATTTTTCGGACTATATGACACACTTTTTTGTCTCCCAAAAGGGGGCGAAAATGTCTGTGCATCTTATAGGACAAATATTGCCAAGGCCCCACCCACCCGCCATTTTTGGGCCTCCACATGCCCCATTTCCGGGCCTTTTTTAATGCTTTTTTTTTTTTTTTTTTTTGCCCATTTTTTATGCTTTTTTTGGCCTGGTTTTTTTTGGCTTTTTTTGGGCAGTTTCTGGGGTTTGAACAGGCTGAAAAAAGCCTCAAAAACAGGCTGAAAAAAGCATCAATAATGGGCCAACCCCCCCCAAAAAACGGGCCAAAAAAGAAGCCCCAAAAATGGGCTGAAAAAGCCCCCAGAACGGGCCAAAAAAGCCCCAAAAACAGGCCGAAAAAAGCCTCGAAAATGGGCCAAAAAGGCCTGAAAAAGTCCGCAAAAAGCCTTGAAAATGGGCTAAAAAAACCCTTGAAAAAAGGCAGAGAAAAGCCCCCAAAACAGGCCGAAAAAAGCCCTAGAAATAGGCTGAAAAAAGACTGGAAAAGGCCCCAAAAAGGTAGGCCAAAAACATTTTTTTGTTGTTTTCCTCTTCTAAATTTAGATGCATCTTATAGTCCGAAAAATACAGTATTTTCTATTATTTCAGGATATGGTATATATGATGCACATTATTCATGCATAAACAACACACACACACACACCCCTGCTTTTGTCAGGTTTTCCTATGTACAGGTAGTCCTCAACTTATGACAACGATGGAGCCAACCAAGACATTTGTGAAATGAGCTTTGCCCCGTTTTACGACCTTCCTCGCCACAGTTAAGTGAATCACTTAAGTAGTGGTTAAGTTAGTCACACGGTTATTAAGAGTGATTTCTGGCTTCCCCCATGGACTTTGCTTGTCAGAAGGTCGCAAAAAGGGCATCCCAGGACCCCCGAGACTCTGTAATGGACATAAATATGAATTTATGAATTTTGCTCACCTGCAGCCATGGGGAATGCTGCAACGGTTGTAAGTCACAAGTCTCTTTTTTCAGTGCCGTGGTAACTTCAAGCGGTCATTAAATGAACGGTTGTACCTCGAGGACTACCCGTACTACGGTCACCAAGCGACCAGCCCTAAGTTAAGGACTACCTGTATCCATTCAACCCTTTACGCGTCTTAGCAACTACTCAGTGCGAAGACTAAGACTGAGTAGTTACGTCCTGCGCTTTGCTTCCTCTGACTTTGATGAAACGGGTATCGCGTGAAACTCCCGGTATGCATGACCTGTAATGGGGATGGCTTCACTCCCTCCAAGGGGCAACAAAGCCCATCGTGCTTCTCCTTTTGCAGGAACAACCATGGGAGCAGCGCTCGGTTGTTGTTTCCCATGTCCCTGAAATCAAAAGTTCAAAAAAAAAAGTTTATTGGAGATAAGAAAATGACTAAACCAAAATCAGGGCCTTGTGTTCTGCCCCAGCTATGGACCCCAAAGAACGCAGCACGCACAAAGTCTGTACAAAACTTAATTTACTAAGATAACTCAGACTTTTTCAAACAAAGGCTGTTAATAAACTTTCTTAACAGCCTACAAGAAATCCAAAGATAAACTAATCACAATCTTACTATGGTTGGCAGAAAGCCCAGAAGCAATTTGCAGAGAATCCAGATGCGAAGGAGAGTGAACTAAAGTTGTTCCCTACAAATTGCTTCAGTCGGCATTCCTCCTTAAATAGGCTAAGGGAGTGGCCAATTAGCCCCAAGCCTTACTCTCAAGAAGACCTCCTCCTGAGGAGCCACTTCTGCCTTTTGGCAGCTCTGCGCACCCGTGCATCGAGAAGAGGCTCCTCCTCTTCGTCCTCTTCACATAAGGGAGCTTCTGGAGGTTCTAAAGGCCCTGGCTGAATCCCCGCCTCTGGCACCACATCTTCTCCAGCCTCCTCATTGTCTGACTAACTGCTGGCGCTCCTAATAAAGGCATCTTTTGAGTTCGCTTCAGAGGGTTTGTCATGTTTGGGGAGTTGGGTCAGAACATGGAGAAGATCAGCAGGGTCAGGTATCTACCAGGGGAATGAAATTAATGAAAATCAAATTACCTGGTCAGTTTCCCCAACACTTCTTCACACTGCTTCCTCTTCTTCACCAGCTGGTCTTCGTAGGGCATGGCCCACAAAGGAGTCACCACATCCGCTATCTGCTTGCTCAGAGGCTCCTCCTCGCCGTCTTTGGATGAAGCCAGACGCTTGGCCGACAACTCTTCGGCGCCTTCCTCTCTCTTCCTCTTCTTCAAAATGGGATCCGCTTTTGGTTTGGCCAAGCGGACGCTCAGGTTCCGGTTCTTCCACCGGACCCCGTGGAGAACTTTCATCGCTTTGTCCCTTTCTTCCTCGCTCTTGAAGGTGACGAAAGCAAAAGTCTGTTTCCCCATCAGTTTTATCTTATGCGGGTTAAGTCCGTATTTGGCAAGGAATTTCTTGACTTCGTTAAAGCCGATGTATCTGGGGAGATTCTGAAGTTCTACCTTGTAGATTTCCGAAGTGAACAAGTCCTCTTTAATGTACCTGTACATGTTGGAAGTATCTGAAGGGTTCTTCGTATTTGTTTCTTCAGTTTGGATCGTCAGTTCCGGAGTGGTACATTTTGGATCCACCGAGCACACGCGATCCTCATTTTCTTCCATTATTTCAGCCTCTCTATAAAGAAAAATTAACAGATTTGATTCCCTCACAGCACTAAACCCTGAACCAAATCACAGGGGAGATCATTTGAGGTAGGGGTGCTATTTAGCAGGTTCTGACAGGTTCTGGAGAACCGGTAGTGGAAATTTTGAGCAGGTTGGAGGACCAGCAAATACCACCTCTGGCTGGCCCCAGGAGTGGGGAGGGAATGAAAATTTTGCAGTTTTTTTCCCCTGCCATGCCCATCAAGCCATGCCCACAGAACTGGTAGGGAAAATTTTTGAATTTCACCCGATTTGAGGGTAAAACTAACTAAATGAATTGTCTTCGGAAAACGTAATAAAGCACAATTAAACTGGCAAGGATTAACAGAAAATCTTTGTGACTCTTAGCCAGAGTTATGTAATAAAAATCAGCTTTAAAATAACTACAAGACATGGAGTGGCTCAGCAGCTGTACTCTATCATCATCATCATTTAACGACCCCATAATCCCTTGCGGCGGTAGAGTCTGGGTAACTGAATGGAGCTGAGAGTTTACTGGCCGGATGCCTTTCCTGTTAACAATGCAGAGTTTTGTTCAGCAGATATATTCTCATGGTGCCCAGAGAGAGAAATATCTGCCTCTATCTAGGACAGTGATGGTTAACCTTTTCGGCACCAAATACAGAAACTGGAGTGTACACACAGACACGCTGGAGCACTGAAACCTGGAAGAGAGCAGCTGTCCGGCACGCAACCCAGAAGAACAGCTGGCGACGGCTATAGGTTCGCCATCACGGACCTAGGATCAAAATCCCAGCTCATGATTGTGAGGCAAGAGTTCCACCTCTAGGCCACTGCACCACTCTTAGTAGCTGTACTCTATGCGAAGTATTAAACAGGAGACAACTTTAACAAACTTATCCTAGCAAATCATTAACCAGATAACCAGCAAAAACACAAGAAAGCAGAAGCTGTGGGTTGATCCAGGAAGATCTAAGAACATAGACTCACAGGGTTGGAAGGGATCTTGGAGGTCTTCTAGTCCAACCCCTCATATCATCCCAGTCCAATGGTTAACCAGTCTATTTTTGAAAAGCTGGGAAAGTGAGTGGTTGTTAACGCCCAGCTTCAGCTACAATTGTCCGGGTTGGGTTGGGTAGGGTAGGATTTTTTATTGGCCAACTGTGGACACACAAGGGATTTGTCTTTGGTGCATATGCTCTCAGTGTACATAAAAGATACTGTGAAGTTTCCGAAAGATGCCCTAATTAATTCATGAGCCATGAGCCGAACTTCAAAAGAAATACAGTTGTTTATTAGGAGCACCATTTCGGCAATATTCGGATGCGGTTAGAACTAATCCCATGTAGATTTATGTTCCCCTATGACTCTGTCTCTCCCCTCCTCTCTGGCCATGTCATAAATCACATTCTCCAATTACCCACTTTGGCTGGCTGTGAAATCCAACACCCTCCTTCTGATTGCTGTCAGGAAGAATGTATGGAATGCCCTTCAGTTAGGGAACTCAATCAGCTCTATCACTTCTCCCTCCCTCCTGCTCATGGCAACTGGAAAGCTTTGCAAGTTGACAGATACCTTCATCAAGAATCATAAGGTACAACACTTAATGATAGTCATAGGGTACAAATAAGCAATCAGGAAACAATATCAATAGTAAGGATACAAGCAACAAAGTTATTAGTTTTGTGCTATTTCTGGGTGTCATTTTGAAAAAAAGTTTTTGATTCCTATTGAAATGCTGGTTGGAGAATTCTGGGAATTGAAGTCCATCTTAAAAGTTCCCAAAGTTGAGAAACCAACAGGGTTCTTGAGCAGAAAAGGAGAGAGGAGGGGCTCAAGGAATCCAATTGAACAAGTTGTTTTTCCATGGGAGGGGGTTAAAACTACATCTCCCAGAACCCCCTGCGCAGGAGTCTTCCAACCTAGCGCCCTCTAACCGAGCCTCCTACAAGCGGGGGCATTCCTGCATTTGCAATCCATCGCCATCCGGAGGGCGCCAGGCTGGGGCAGGTTGCAGGGGCGGCCCTATGTTGGGCCAGAAGGCCAAGGAGCTCCCCCACACTCCCTGCGTGGAACTTTCCACTCACCTCACCGGCCGCCGGGCCCACTAGGCGAGCGGCCCGGAAAGACCCAACTCGAATAGCGCAGGCGCAGAAACAAGGGCGGGGCTTCTAAAGAGGACCGGGCCGGCATGACGCCGCATGCGCAACGTCGCTCTGCCTAGCTTCGGCTTTTTGGGTTGGTTTGTTGTTTTTTTTCTCCCTCTAAGCAGGGCTGGGGGGGAAGAAAAAAAATAAATCCCCGTATGTGCATTCGTGCGCACGCGCGTGCGTCAGGGTAAGCGTGCCCCTCCACGCAGCGTCGAGTTGAGGGCGGGGGGCTTCGCGCGGGGGCCGACGGGAAGGAGGGCGGGAAGCGCGCGCGCGCGGCGTGAGGCCTCCCCACAAGGTGCTCTAAATTAAACCCCGCCGTTCCTCTCCTTTTCCTTCCCCCCCCCTAACCACCCCACGCGAGAAAATTCGTTCCTCACCCGCGGGAGAACGGCGATAAAGAAACCGGGCCCCGCTTGGCTTTATATAGAACAAAGCCATCGAGGTTAGGTAGGCCCAGGCTTTTTTTTTTTTTGTAAAAAAAAAAAAATTCCCGTCAGCCTTTGCGGCGGCAGCAGCAGCAGCGCGGTGGGCGTGTCCGCAGCGTCGTGTGGGCGGAGCTAAAGGCGGCGCAGCCACGGAGCTCGCGGCGGGAGAGGGCAGCGGAGGCGGGAAGCCGCACGGTGACGGGGAGCGAGCCCAACGGGGGAGCGGCAGCCCCACCATGGCCGAGACGAAGGTGAGGTGAAGGCCGAAAGAAGCGGAAGGCGGAGCAGCTGAGGAGGGAGGGGGGGAGCGGAATCCACGCCGCCGCCGCTGCTAGGCCCCTCAGGCGCGGGGCGGCCTCCCCTCACGGACCTCAAATGTGGGAGGGCTCGGTCTCACCCCCCACTTAATCTTCTCTCCTCCCCCCATCGAATCTTATTCCCCCCCTCCCGGGAGGCTTCCTACCGCGAGCACCGCCTGGGACTTCATTTCCCAGCATTCCTTGCCTTTGCCCGGCTACGGCCGGGCCTTCGGGGAGTTGTAGTTTCCCGGCGGGTCGTGCGGCCTCGTGCTTTGCTCCTCCCTCCCTTCTGGAGCGGCCCACTGGCCCCGCGGGGAAGGGGGGGGAATGGGGGAAACGGCGGGAAGGATCCGGATCGCGCCCCTCCCCCTCTTCCCCCAAAAACCCTGGGTGGTCTTTTAGTCTCCCCCCCCCCCCGTGGCTTGTGGGCGGGTTTGTGTGTGTTAATTTTTGGCATTCCGAAACCTGCCCCTCACCCACAAAATTCCCGCCAGCGGCCCCCCCCCCCCGAGAAGAATGGCCTCTTCCCCACGAGGGTCTGTCTTCCCCTGGCTGGATATCAAGGCAAACCATCCCTGACCCCCTCAAAAAACAACAACAACAACAAAGTGATGCCCGCCTATTGTTTTCGGCCAGGAATTCCCTTCCATGCATGACCCCAATAATGATTGTTATTTATTAAATTGGTGATTATTAAATTTTCTTTTTAAAAAAAAATAAATACAAGTTTTTTATTATTTTTTTAAACAAACAAGTACATCCTTCATCATTCAGCGTTTGAACATCTTGAGTACATATTTTGTGTCTTCTACTCCCTCCTCCCATCATTTACTAAATTTTCATGGCGCTCATCTCCCCCCCCCCAAGAGGTGATCCTGCCCCCCCTCCCCACATACACACACATAACAAGGGTCCAAATTTCGTACAACTACTCCTCTCCTGGTGCATTTTTTTAAAAAAAATATTAAATTTCTATGCCTGTCTTAAACTTTTGCAGACATTCTTGTGGCTTCCTAGGTTCGCCAGTCTTTTGGACTCAAGATCCCTTTTGCCTTAAAAAAATAATGGGGAAGCTTCGGTTGATCTGGGTTAAGTCTATGGAGGTTTTATGTGTTGGAAATTTAAACTGAGAAAGCGTTAAAAGTATTTATTTGGCTTCATGAACAGCAGGAAAAGAGGGGGGGAGGCCACCCATTGAGAACTGGGCTAAACAAACAGCAGTGATTCCCTTAAATCTGGGATTTTCAGGTTTCCAGGATTGAAAATTTTTAAGAAAGCAGCAGGTGTCTTTGGGCCTTCAGACTTTGATAAAACCAGATTGCTGTAAAAAAAATTGCAATGTGTGAAAGTCACGGCATCATTATTTGTTTCAAGGTTGTATTTTTCCTCGAGTACAAAATAAAGTGCAGAGAAGGTTCAATTTTGGAGAAGGAAAACCTTCAGGTTTTAAAGTCCTCATTTATATAGTAGCCATCAAATTCCAATTAATCTGTTCTCATTCTTGGTTTTATAAACCAAGTACAAGGGAATGCACAATTAGTTTATATTTTTATTTCTCTGCTGACCACTGCCAAAGACTCCTGGATAGAACCTCAGCTTTTTGTGACATTTAGCATCCTTTTATTGATGTTTTTATATACTCCTTTTACAAATCTGTGGGGTGGTTATTCCTTATAGGAGGGAGAATGTTCACCAGCCAATTAGGGTATATTTTTAATATGGTTGGATGTCAATTGAGCACCATATATACCTATATTTAGAGGTGTTGCAAGCTGGAACTGGTTTTTTTCTGAAGTTTAGAAAGTGATAAGGTACCTAAAACATTCTAAAGTTTAGAAAGTGGTAATAATATAACTAAAAACATAATTTGGAGATTTCTGCTTGTGAGATTTTTGAACTCTGTTCTTTTGCAGTTCTGTTCACTCCCACAAAAAACTGCTGGTGCCGTTTTCAGAATGAAATAGGATTAAGTTAGCTTTCTAATGAAAGACAGACGGGTGTGCTTATAAGACTGTCTATCTTAATTTTCTGAAATGATCTTCTCTAATAAGCCTGTGATGCATTTCAAGCTTTTTTCCTCTAACACTGCAGGATGCACACGAGGAGCATGACTCAGCAACTGACAATGCAGATGATTCTAACCACGACCCGCAGTTTGAGCCCATCGTTTCTCTTCCTGAGCAAGAGATCAAAACTCTGGAGGAAGATGAGGAGGAGGTTTTCAAAATGTAAGCTCAAGCTGAAGCTTTCTGCAATTAAATTAGCAGACTCACTGTCTTAACTTTCAGGAAATAAACTTTCCAGGTGCGAAACTGAAGTCCCAATTTTGTGGGAAATGTGATTGTGTGACTGGCTTAACTTTTTAACAAAATGAGTTGTTTAGATTCAGTGATGGAACTCTAGGACAGGAGTCCCCATCCTGTGGGCCGCAGCCCACTAGTGGTCTGTGAGGGGTTTGCAAGCACACATGCATGCCACATGCACAAATGGAGCTGCATGCTTCCTGGCTGCTCACGCAGAACCTTTCCCCCCTGGCTGGAAACGTTGGGCTCTAGGACAGTAAAGTAGATGGAGTTAGCAGGCATGACGAAATTGATTCTCTAAATTAAAGAATTTACCTAGTTTTGTTTCTACTTGGAAACCACTTCTGGACTTTCTGCTCAAAACTGGGATGAAAATGAAAATTTGAATTTAGGTTTTGATGATTAAAACGATTTTGTAATTGATAGAAGTAACTCTAAGTTCTGAAATTTAAAAGGTCAGTGTATTATTTTTTTAGTCTGCTGCACTGAAGAAAGTCAGAAATCATTACTTTTTTGCATGTTTCTCTCTCCTTTTCTTATTTTCCTAACTTTTGTTTCATCTATATTTTATCTCATCATGAAGCTTAATTTAAAAAGTGTTTGAACTCCATTGTACCTGACTGAAACTGACTTAGCCATCCCGAAAGTAAATTTTAAAGACATTTTATTTCAAAGGTGTTTCTCTAGAGGCTTTTATCAAACTATCACTTTCAGGTTTGTGTTGTCTGTTGAAGAAAATTAGTTATCTTAGTGATGCTAATAGATCCTAATTCAGTATAATGTCTGGCATATTTGTTGCCATTAATTCCTCTTTTTTTGTTTGCATTTTATTTTTTCATGAAGGCGAGCAAAACTTTTCCGATTCGCATCAGAAAATGACCTTCCAGAATGGAAAGAACGTGGCACTGGGGATGTAAAACTCCTGAAGCACAAAGATAAGGGGACCATCCGACTCTTAATGAGGAGAGATAAGACACTTAAAATCTGTGCAAACCATTACAGTATGTAATTTAGTATTCTTCTAATTAAGTTTGCTGTATATGTTTGTATTGTAACAACAAACTCTTTCTGGAGTCAAATTGATAGCTTCGTTCGGCAACGATTGTAGAAAACTATGCAGGGCCCAATTACTGTATTTGAAGTTATAAATTGGAGTGTTAGAAACTGAATAACAGTGATAACATTATGAAATATATTCAACAACATTTTAAATATGGATAATAGACAATTGGATGGTCGTTCTTTTCTAGACAGACTTTTTGATCTTCCTTGCTGGTTCTTCACAGCTTTATAATATTGCTTGATCGTTTGTATTATCTTGCTGTTTGTATTATACAAACCTGTGCCTAACTCCTCCCCTCCCTCATTTTAGTCACACCTGTAATGGAGTTGAAGCCCAACGCGGGGAGTGACCGGGCCTGGGTGTGGAACACACATGCTGATTTTGCAGATGAGAGTCCTAAACCAGAGCTTCTGGCAATTCGGTTTTTAAATGCAGAAAGTAAGTTCCTTGTTTTGGAGAAATTGGACTTTTTAAAAAAGTGGTCTTCCTCTCCTTGTGGTTTAAGGAATGATGGGAAAACCTCACACACTGTTCCATGAAATCTGTTCAAGGTGCCAGGAGAGGAGACTCAAATTTTTAAACCAGAAAGGCATCCAGTGTATTAGAGGGCTGTTCTGCAGGAAGCCGAATCCTTGTCCCAATAAACCCCTTTTGTTTAATTGACAGTGAATTCCTCTCCAGCAAAGTCTTTCCTCTCCCACAGTCTTCCAATATAGTTCACAATTACCGACCTTTATCAGCCCTGGAGAGTGGCCAGGCCGATATCTTTCAGACGCCGCAATACTTGGCAAGAATGCAGGAATGATCTAACTGTCTCCTGCAAACTCCACTCCCCTTTCGCTCCTCTTTTATTCCCTCTGGGAGAGGCCCTTCACCGTCCACCTGTGGCCTTACTCCTGAGTCAACCCTTATTCTTTAGCTGTTCCCTTCGTCTGGCAATTCCGCACACGCACACACTGGGAACAGGCTCCAGCTGTTCGTCTGCCTCACTGATGTCTGACTCCAAAGGCAGTTGATAACTGGCATCTGGCCTTGGCCTCATCTCTACCTCCGATGCAGAGCCCTCATCAGAGCCTTCCCCAGACTCCAGGACTGGCCCATGTTCCTCCTCAACCTCCTCACTGTCCGAATATGCTGCCAGCTCTGCTGGCCGTTAGCAGGCCACAACAAGGGTTATCAATGGTGTGATGCATAGGTAGTTGTTGACTTACGATCACAATTGTCCCCAAAATTTCTGTTGCTAAAAAAAAAACCCAGTTGTTCAGTGTGCTTTGCCCCATTTTACAACCTTTCTTGCCACAGTTGTTAAGTGAATTGCTGCAGTTAAGTTAGTAACACTATCGTTAAGTCAATCTGGCTTCCCCATTGACTTTGCTCATCAGAAGGTGGCAAAAGTGATCACATGACTCCAGAAATGCAGACACAGGTTAACAGAGTTGGGAGGGACCTGGTAGGTCATCCAGTCCAACCCCATCGCCCAAGCAGGAGACCCTGCACCATTTCTGACAAATGGCAGTCCAGTCTCTTCTCGAAAGCTTCCAATGATGAAGCTCCCACAACTTCTGAAGGCAAGCTGGAGAAAACTGCAACCGTCATAAATACATGCCCGTTGCCAAGCGTCCAAATTTGGATCCTGTGACCACGGGAACGGTGCAATGGTTGTAAGTGTGAAAAAATGGTCATAAGTCACTTTTTCCACTGCCGTTTTAACTTTGAATGGTCACCAAAAGACTGGTTGTATGTTGAGGATTACCTGTATCAGAAATTTGCAAAGGGATGAAGCAAATACGGATTCAGAGAGAGATTTCCTGGGCCTCACCCTGTGAAGTTACAAAGCTTTCTCCTGCTGAATGAATTACAGGTAGTCCTTGACTTACCTTGACTTTATTTAATGACTGTTGTTAAAGTTACAACATCACTGAAAAAGGTGACTTATGACCGCTGTTCACACTTAACAACCACTGCAGCATCCCTATGATCATGGGATCAAAATTTGGATGTTTGGCAGCTGGTTCATATTTATGACGGTCGCAGTGCCCCAGTCAGAGGGGAAACCAGATTCACTAGAATCAACTAGATGTCCTTCAAGGTCCCTTCCAACTCTGTTAATCTGTAAGGTTGATCTTACCCTTGTTTTAACCCTTTGCTCTGAGACTTAATTTTTCCATCGGAAAGGCAACAGGGCTTTTAAAAGGTGAAATTTGGCTGAAATCGTATCCACTGCATGCGAATCTTAGCCTTTGGTCTGGTGAAGCACATGCTTTCCTAGGTGTTTCGAGTTGCTTGCTTAAATCCACTGCAGCTTGACCTGTAATTTTGCTTCTTTCAAACAGATGCACAGAAATTCAAGGCAAAATTCGAAGAATGCAAGAGTGAAGTTGATAAAAAGGGAAAGAAAGGTAAGATGTTTGTATTCGCTTGCTTCTGAAAAAAAGGAATATTGTTCTTCAAGAGATCTGAAGCATTTCTGCAGAAATCCCTAACCAGACAAACAAGTAGGGAAGAGATTAAAATCTGCACCACATATTTTATAGAAGTGTGTAAGATGTGTATAGACTTCGTATGTGTTACCTTGAGCAGGCCTGAGAATTGTGCATTCCATTGAAGGGAGATAATTTCTCTCTCCCTTGCTTGGCCTGCCATTTAATACTCATTTTGTGCCAATTCTTGATTTTGCTTCTTTATTTTTCCTTATTGGAAAAGAAATAATAGAACCCTGTTGTCCTTAATCATCCATTCTTTCACATTTAGTCGTAGGAAATACATTCAGGATTTGTCTTTGGGAATATCCATCCTTAATGTCAATTGTCTTTTATTATTGTTAGCTCAACTTTATAAAAATATTCCAGTATCATTTAACCCAAATGGGGAAAAAAAATCAGTGGGCTGCTATTCAACATGGTACAAGTAGTCCTTGACTTACAACCTGTCCTCACACTTGCAACCATTGCAGCATCCCCACAGTCACATGATCAAAATCCAGGCGCTTGGCAACTAATGCGTATGAGTGTCCTGGGATCACACAATCAATATTTGCAACTTTTAGCCGGTTTCCAACAAAGTCAAAGTCATATTCCCTTAACGATTAAAGCAGGCGGTCATAAAATTGGGTGGGAATCATTTAACGTCCTTATAATGGAAGAATTATAGTCATAAGTCAAGGAATACCTGTGTCTATGAAATCAGGTACCTTTAGCTTTAATGGATGGAATGATTTTCCATCCGGTCGAATATGGTGGGAAACTGAAGCAATTGTTTCGAGACTTGGGAGCCTTACAAATGAAACAATATTTTTGTGTTTTTATTAATTCCGAGGTGTTGAGGCCCACAGTATTCTGGTCAATAGGTTTTCCATTTTCATCTGTATCGGCAGGCTCACTCTGCGCGTGACTACAATAGTTACAGTGCTTTTTAAGTCTGCTAGAGTAGCAGTCCAGAATAAAACGAACATTTCCTTCCTTGTGGATTTCTGTTCCAGTTGTCTTGGCACATCACATTTAATTCTTGAACAGATTTTTAACTGTTAAAACTTGTGAAAATGCTGCGCTTTCAAGCAATTCTTAGATATTCAGGCAAAGCAAATTGGAAAATGTATATATTTGAACCACATTAGCAAAAGGTTCTCGTGTTATGTTCAGTTTTTGGCATATCTATATCTGCAGTTCAAACTCATTCGTGCATTTATTACAAAGACAATGTTTTCCTGCTGCATTCCATAACCTTGTTTCCAGCTAATGCCTATTAAATGCTAATGGTCTACACCGACATTTTTTAGCAGAAACAGACAAAAACGATAGCGCTGATAAAATTGCTGAAAAATTAGAAGACCTTTCTGTAAAGGACGAGTGCAAAGAATCGGAGAAGAAAGAAGACAAGGAAAAGACTGAAGAAAAGCAATAAATCATTTTAGGCCTTGTGGTTTTCTTAATTTTTTTTTCTTTTCTTTTTTTTTCTTAATTTTTACAAGGGACTTTATAAAGAACTGTATTCTAATGTTTTTTTTCTCTAAGCTTTTGCCCTTTTGGAAGAATTCTCCAGGAAAAAAAAAAAGATCCATTCCCCAGTCATGAAAATGTACTGTGCTAAAACTCGCTTTTCCATAGTGGAAATACTTATTTATAGTCATCCAGGAGAGAGAACAAATAAAGCTTTGGAAACGGTATGAAAAAGGACAGGGTTTTCTATATACACTTCATGTGTGGCTGCCCTTGTGACCTTGGGTTATATGTTTTGGGTGCCTATTTTAGGTGAGGTGTAGTGTAACTGAATTCTACTGATTGGAGAAAAAAAAAGTAACAAAGATGTTTTCTGATGCATTTGTGGCTGAATGTTGTAATGACTGAAAGGAGAAATGTTATGCTAAGGTTCCTTTTCTTGTAATTGAGGTTTGAGTGACCTTAAGTGTTCTTGCGCAGATTTATTAGAAGAAAAACGGCATGTCCCTTAGAATCTAATGTCATCCCACAATGGCCTATGACGTGCTTCAAAATATTGCTGTTTCTTTTGATCATCCTCGGCAAGCCAGAAAGGCGGAAATAATATCTTTTTTAATTATTATCAAAAGCGGGAGATGTCCAGCGAATGTGATTTTTTTTTTTAAAAGCCATTTCAAAGGCCTTTCCCCCACCCCCCACCCCCCACCCCACCCCTTGAAGAGCAAAAATCCTTCTTTGCAAATCTGGACAGGCTTTTCTGTGTAAAAAAGGGGGCAGAAAGTCCAGTTCCTTCTGTATAACAATTCCCATGTAGGTATGAAGACAAGTAATAACATTTTCTGTTGCTTTGCTGTCTCGATTATAGCGTTTTCATAGTGTGTTCTGGGGAAACGGGGTGGGGTGGGATTCACCTTTTTTTAAGGTAACTTTTTGGTTGTGAGAAAAAATAATCACCTTTCTTACTTAACGCCACCCGGGGTGGTGGTGGGGAAGCACTGATGTCTGCATTTGCATCCGTTAGTCGACATGATTCCCTCATTTAACAATAAACTTTTGGGTAACAAAAAAACGTTTTCGTTGTGGGCTCCCTCCTCATTGTCACTGATACTTCAAAGAATTTCCTGTTTAAGATTCACAGCCCAAGGACACCCTTAAGAGACCAAAAATGTTCTGTATGATGAGCTTCTGCATCTGTAACCGTGGGCTACACTCACCCAGCCTAGTATGTTGTCGCTTTTCCATCCTCGTGGCAAAATGGATTAATAATTGGTGTTTGGAAACGGGGTGGGGGGGGAGAGAGAGGTTTTTTTTACGTATAACTCAGGCTTTCTCGGTGTGTGTATGTTCTGTAAGCTGTATTCCCTCCTTGGCCCAGTTCTCTTGACGGTAGAAATCTCCCCCCAAAAGTAACACAGGTGGTCTGTCCTGCATATAAGTTGAGAGTGCCTGGTCTAGCTTCTTTCAAAAGATTCAAGTTCTCCATGTCAGCTTATTCTGGCGTTCCTCAACTGTGGCAGCTTTCATGAAGGTGTGCGGACTTCAGCTCCCAGAATTCCCCAGCCAGCCTATGGAATTCTGGGAGTTGAAGTCCACACATCTTCTGTGTTGCCAAACGTTGGCTTACATGCTTGCATTGAGAGTATGGCTATAAAACATTCCTTTTCTCTTGTTTGAAACAACATGCACAGTCGTCTTGTCATTACTTTAATTAAAAGCTTTTGTTCAATTAACAGCAGAACTGTTTGAACTCTTCCATGATCTTTTTCTGGAATGTTTTAAGTATTTCCTTGATAGTCTGTCTCTCCCTCCCTCCCCCCCAATCATTACATTTTTATGGATGTATTAGTTTCTTCCTGTAGTATTGTAATTTTTTTTTATTTTTTTTTTATTTTTGGCGTTATTATACTTTGACTAAGGCATGACTGCAGGTAGGGAGATGCAGAAATACCTCAACCAGTCCTTCGGACCTGTCAGTATACCCAACAGTAAAAGTAAAAAGGGCATTCCTTGAACGATTATTTTTCCAGACCGAAATCACTATAAATGATTTTATCAAAAAAGAGGCACTGTTCACCCGGCTAACTTTGAAATAAATTTAATCTTCATCTTTTTTGTTTTGCTTAATTCTTGTAATGTAAATGGCCTGTGTGTGTGTGTGTGTGTGTGTGTGTGGGGTGGGGTGGGGAAGGAAGCTACAATTTGGTGTGTTGTGATTTTGGTTCTTAGAACCGTCGATCTCTATGGTCTCAGGATAACTTATGCGTGTAAACTTGATCTGCCCTTCGAGCTATTTAACGACTGTATTGTAATTTCTGGGAGATAAAAAGTGAATGATGTGTGAAGAAGGGAAGAGCACCTGTTGAATGTGACTCTTTAGTGCAGCTCCTCATCTGTCACTTTGGGTTTGGGAGTGGGGGGGACAGGGGGAGAAAGGGAACAATTGCATCCATTGTTGCTGTGTGTAAATGTGTACTATGCAGGTTGCCTGTTCTGTTTGCTCCCTTTGTAAAATGCAAAGCTTGTATGTGCTTTTTCCGAGGCCTCTTCTTGCAATTTTTTTTTAAATGGTGGAAACATGTTCCGAAAGAGAAACGAAGCCATACCGACAGGATTTATATAGTGTTTGTTTAACTTTATATATTAAAACAAAATGATGTTTCAACAATGCTGTGTAAAAGAAACCAGGAGTATAAAGTAAGATGCTACAAAAGAAATACGTGCCATCTTATTTTTAATTGGAAATCGGATTGGTGTCTTGAGTTATTGCAGGTTGAAGCTTATTAAATCAATACCCTGGAATGCACTGCAGCAAACTTCTGTTTCTCACAGTTGGCCGCTTGGCTTGTACGAGTAAATAAATAAAGCTGCAGTTTTTTATCATTTGCACTTCTGCAACCCTGTCTAGGGAGCCAGTTTGGAATTCAGGTAGTCCTCGACCTTCGACTATGATTGAGCCTAAACGTTTACATTGCTAAGTGACACGGTTTAAGTTTTACCCCGCAACCATCATAAATATGAGTCAGTTGCCAAGCCTCTGAATTTGAATCCCAGGGTTGCTGCAGTAGTCATAAGTGTGAAAAGCGGTCATAAGTCCCCTTTTTCAGTGGCGGCGTAACTTCGGTCACTAAATTAACTTGTAAATCGAGGACTACATGTAGCACTAGGAACCAGGAGGTCATGAGTTCTAGTTCTGCTTAAGGCATGAAACTGACTGCATAATCTTGGAGCCGGCTAGTCCCTTTCTCTCGAGGAAGGAGAAAATCCTTGCCAAGAAAACTGTAGGGACATGTCCAGGCAGTTGCCAGCAGTTAATACACAAACAAACACACACAAATCTCTTTCTAGGATATTTTTGCCTTCTTAGCAGGATTCCTGAAACGAATTTGAAGAATGGCTCAATATTGTGCACAATAATAGCAAAATAATGCTAATGGATGGGTCGTAAATTGCCTAAACTGCATTGCAACATAAATACAATACATAGACATTAGTAAAATTGGGGTGGATCAGTTGGATTTATTCCCTAAATCGTAACCACGTAAGCTATTTGAAGTTGTTATGAATAATTCATCTCTTTGCATTGTAACGAAAGCAAATTTGGACAATAAAGGCTACAAGGTCCTTGGTAAAAAAAATCTTGAGTGCCTGCAAGATACGCACATTAGCCTTTGCACTAAAAACCTGAAGATAATATATATGACCGTTTCTGACAAAACAGGTGAAAACAAAATAATAAGGGGTCTGATAAAGCGTGCACAGTTGCATCAATATGATTTTGCAATAATGTTCACTGCAAGCTGTGTTTTCTACAGTAACTTTGTACAGTATTGTACAACTTCGTACTGTATTGGCAACCGAGTTTGCCAAGCACCTTTACTGCTTAATCCCAGAGACTGCTTGTTGGAGCAACAAAACATATCTGAAGAAGAGTATGACATTGAGAACGTGGTTTTATTAGCTGGCTACCTCAGCTTTTGAAGATATTACAGCCAAATCTTAAACTCAGTCCCCATCATCTCCAGAGGAAGAACATTCCTAGCTCTTGGTGGCAAGATTCTCAATCAGATTTATTTGCGGCCTATCTCGCCATGGGCTACTCAACAACCATAAAAAATGAAATAAAAAGGAAGCTAGATAGGTAAAGATAGTACGATAGATAAAGATGCTCCAGAGGACAATTGTCTTTTGCTCAGTAAGGTCCGGTAGCCCTGATGATGTTATCTAGTTTGGAAATGAAAGTTCTGCAAGAAAACCACTAAACTTGGTGCCAAGGACTCTACAGTCCTCCTTTACAAACCTTCCTCCCTACCAGCACTGATGATGTTACCTAGTTGGTTAATAAAACGTCTGCCAGAAAACCACCAAGGACCCCAGGTAAGTTGATAAGGTTAGATCGCACGTACATGTCTAACTTGAGGAAAAGAACCACCAAGTTGGCAATACTGCTTTGATATCGTTACTTCTACGTAGAAGTTAACCCAACTTTTAAACTTACGAAATCAATTAGATGGACAAGGGCGAGAACCTTCATCGCCTAGCTAAGCCCCAACCGGTGATGATGCATGTCAGAGCGAATCATTTAAAGAGGCAAGACAAAGACCTTGAATTCACACTTGAATCATGGTGATATCATCTTGGCAAGCTTCGCCATCTCCCATCATCTTGGAAGCTTTCGGACTTCCCCCATCTACTCGGACTTCCTGCTACTCTTTAAGTATTGAATCGACCCTGATCTGGCTTAACTTCTAAACCCAGTAAAAGTCACCCCAGGGCCTTCAGGCCTGTGTGTGTGTATGTGTGTGTGTACATACACTTGGAAGGTTGGCAGGTTACCTCAAAAAGAGTGGCAGGGATGGGAATTTAAGGGATCCAGTTAGGACAACTGCAGTTTCAATCTCCCTCCCCCCCCGCCACTTTTCTCCAGAGTTTTTTCCTGAAATCTGCTTAGAAGGCCTTTGCATACTTCGAATAATTATGTAACAAACAAAATGCATATATATATATATATATATATATATATATAATGGGCCGAAGGATAAAATGGATATTACTCAACATGCCGGTATTGGAAAGATGTAAAAATGTAACTTTTAAGATTTTAAAGATGTAAATGTCGAATAAAAAGGAACCTTGGTAGTACAGTGGTTTAAACACCCTGTTATTGAGACCAGCTGCCTGCAATTACTGCAGGTTCGAATCTCACCAGGCTCAAGGTTGACTCAACCTTCCATCCTTGCTAAGGTAGGTAAATTGAGGACCCAGTTGTGGGGGCAATAAGCTAACATTGTAAGCCGCCCTGAGTCTTCAGAGAAGGGCAGCATATAAATCAAATTTAATTATATATATATATATATATATATATATATATATATATATATATATATATATATATATATATATCAACCCTTTTTACTAGTGATTTAAATCGTGATTTAAATCAACTTGATTTAAATCAAATCCACCCTGACTGAAAGGCTATTTTTTAAATTTGTACCGGTAATACAGAGCCTGTTTCATCAGTGCTGTTCTCTCAAGTCCTGCTATTTTATCAATAAACATTTAAATATTAATAAATATGTATTTATATATTTTAAAAAAAGAAGGCCTTTGCAATCAAACTGAGGTGGGGACATTAATCCGACCCCTGACCTTCACTCCATCAGGTTTGTTCCTGCACAATAGATAAAAAGTCATCTCCAAAGCAAAGCACCAGCTGTTGCATCACAGGTGCAAAATTGTGCCTGGATCATGCAACGGGCCTGGTAGCTCAACAGACTAAAAGCATTGTGATTAACACCAGCTGTCTGCAATTACTGCAAGTTCGAATCTCACCAGGCTCAAGGTTGACTCAGCCTTCCATCCTTTCTAAGGTAGGTTAAATGAGGACCCAGTTTGTGGGGGCAATAAGCTGACTTTGTATAAAAAATATACAAAAGGATGAAGGCTATTGCTTAATGCATTGTAAGCCGCTCTGAGTCTCCGGAGAAGGGCAGCATATAAATCAAATTTTTTAAAAAAGCGAACACATCTGTACGTGTTGTAGGCAGACCCATTTGGGAGACAAGTTTGGGAAGGCAGTGGTGGCAACCTGCCACTTCTGGAACTTGCTCACCATGGCTTTTTTCTCCCTAACTTCCTGCCAACGGCAATCAAAAAGGACTTTGAAACCTGACGCGGTCCACAGGTTGTCTTCCTGCGGGCAGATTTCGGGCAAATGACCACGCTGAAACATAAAGCAAGGTTCAACTTTCCAACTCCGTCCGTGAAGGGAAAACAAACAACCTCCAATTGTGCTCCAAACAGGATGCATTGCAGTATTTTGCAACAATGGTGAGAATGGATGCAAAAAAAAAAAAAAAATCAAAACAAAACAAAAAATCTGTTTTTGCTTATGGGTGCACTGGAATCCTTCACATTTCTGACTGGGCTAATTAAAGGCAGGTGCCTGTTTTGGTTCCCACCCTATTCTGTGGCACACAACCAGAAAGACAGCGTGGACAGACGGCCCATTCTGAAACTGCAGCCCTGAGCAGAAATGGCCCTCACTTCCTTTGCAACCCCTTGCAGCTAAAGGTGGGAGAAATTAAGGTAATCGTAAAATTCAGCCTGTTTATTAATCCTGGCTGACTACTTAATGCAGGCTGAACTCTGTTGCTAGGTCCGCCTGGGTTCCGTAGATAATTTGGTCGTGCTATTTATATATCAACATTTATGTAATACACAAGGTAATTCGCACCCTGTACATACACCCACAAAAAAAACTAAATCGAGCAATCTGCTACCCCCCACCCCGTTTTTTCCCCTGGAATTGTCAAGCTGGAGCCAAAGGGTGTCAACCATAAAATAGAGAAATAACATTTTTTCAGAGTACATGAAGAAAAACAGGAGAGGGGTTTAAATGCAAGGCCAAGAGAGAGGGTTTTTTTTTCACACCTGATCCAAAGTGTTCATTCTTCTCCCCTTATGGCGCTCAACAATTGTGGGAGTTGTAATACCCCACCCATGGAAAACACAAAAATGTGGGGGTTTGTTTTGGGAGGAGGCTTGTTGACTGTATAAAAAGCTGAGATGGAGCAACGTAGCATCAAATAATGTTAAGGTCTCAAATTCTCCAGAATCCCCCCTCTTTGGAGCAAGCTGGATCTGGTGTGGAGCTGTTATGTTCCTCTTCCTTTTTCTTCTTTGATTCATTCTTGGCCCTTCGGACTTCACCCACTTGGAAGGCCATCCACATCCCAAGGGGAAATCTTCTCCTTCACCCTCCCAAAAACTTCTCCCACGGCCAGCGGGGCGAAGAAATCGGTAACCCTTTCTGCCTTCTCCTCCATCCTCCTCCTCCTCTCCATCTGCTGGATCTCTCCTTCGCTCTGCCTCTGCACCTCCCCCGGGTGGCAGTTCGGTTGCAAAGATGCATTGGGATCTTGAAGGATCTCGTCTGGAGGAGAAGAAGAAGAAGAAGAAGAAGAAAATGGAATCCGCTGCAGCTCAGCCGCAAGAGAGCAGGCCTTCAGAGCCAGGAGGTTGAGGAGGCATCTGATGAGCTTCAGGCGTTTCCTTTTTTTCCTCTCTATGGCTGCTTCCTAAATCTGTTTCCAGCACCATCATCTCCATCTCTCTCTCTCTCTCTCTGCAGTGCTACCTTAAGGGGTTGGTTGACATCAGCCAAGTGGGATGGCTTATGTGGGTTGAGTTTCCTGTGCAAAAGAGGTCAGCTGTTATCCATCCCTTTTTCCCCCTCCCTCCTCTCTCTTTCTCTCCCTCCCCCTTTCTGTCTCAATTTCCCCCCTTTTTTCTTTCCTCCTCTTCCTACCCCTTTTTCCCTCCCCTCGCTTGATCTCGCTGCAGTGCAAGACCTTCATCTCGGGGGCTTCCCCCACGCCCTAGTCCTCTCTCCCCCCCTTCTCTCTTTCTCTCTCTCTCTCTCTCTCTCTCTTTCTCTCTCTCTCTCTCTCTCTCTCTGGCTCCCCAGTGCCTCTCGGATACTCTGGATTAACGCACAGTGATGTATAATCCACAGAATGCCCAGCAGTATCGGAAAAAGATTTAAACCGACAAAATACATCCCAGTCTCTACCGCAGCCGCCTTATTAGTGGGGTCAACTTCGCTCTTTTTCGTCTTCACGTAAGTCCAATGCAGCTCTTTTCTCTCTCTCTCTCTCTCTCTCTCTCTCTCTCTCTCTCTCTCTCTCTCTCTCTCTTTTCCTCTTCCCTCCATCCACCCTTCCTTTAAAATATATCTCTATATAACAAGGACCTATGGAGGTTTCTAACCCTCTGGGACATGGGACCGGTGAGCTGCCAGCACCACCGGATTGCTCCAGGGGAGGAAGATTTTAAAAAAAAAAGAATTTTTATTTTTATTTTTTTTTGGCTGAGAATACGGTGCAGGTTTCTCTCTCGGGACTGATGCTATTTGGGAAGAGGGTGGGGAAGATTTTCTGACTTTGTAAGGCTTCTCCGGCACGTACATCCTTTCTCATTGAGAATGATTTTGCTGGCCTTTTAAAAAAAAAACAAAAAACAAAAACAAAACTGAATTATTGCGGTCAATTTTTTTTCACCCATCCACAGCTTTTCGTTTGGGGTGTGGTGGTGGGGGGTAAAGAAGGGTGTTTGAGCTGTGTTATTTTAAGTAAACAACCTTCTGGGAAGTGGGGAAGCTTGGATGCAGTTGAGCTGCAAAATGAAATCTTGGGTTCCTTAGGCTATGCCAGCCTGATCAGCAGGCCTTCGAGCCAAAAAAAGGCAACCAGATTTTGTTTATTTTCCCCATTCCAGCCTCCCCTCCCCCATTTCCCACCCCCCTCCCCTGTCTTCGTTCTACCCCATCCTTTTGCAACAAATTTCTGGTCAAGTTGGGGAGGAAATCCTTTAGGAGACCCCCCGGGTGGTAATTGGGGAGGGGGAGGAGAATTTTTCCAGGATCTGGAGGCACAAAACAGCTGGCAGAGCTGTTTCTCCCCGACTCATCATTATTATCAGCCATCACTGTTTTAACGGTGGAGAAGTTTAGTTCTGCTTTGGAAATCCACCACCTCCCCAATGGTTTCCCCATCCCCCTCCCTACTTTCCCCATCTGGGTTTCAAAGTTGGACACTTAAAAAAAAAAGAAAGAAAGATGCCGCCATGAGTTGGCGTGGCACGAAAAAGAAAGATTCGCTTTGTAATTTTTGATTTTTGCAAAACGTTTTGAGTTGGAAACTTCCATTTTAGCAGCGTTTTTGAGCTGCTTTAGATTTGTTGGTAAGTCCTGCAACGTTCCTCGTGAAAGGATCACGTTCGTATATAAACTCTGAAGGCCAGGTCTTCAAAATGGACTGAGATTAATATGCGTGTGTAATGTATGTATAATATGTGTATATATATATATATATATATATCAATCATACGTACATGTGTGTGCATTGTGTATATGGTTATATGTTTATTTTCTTTTGAGAGCGGGCCCCAGAATGTCATTCGTTATTGTGTGCCAGTGTGTTCACAGGAAAAAAGTGACAATAAAGGTTATCTTATAATTCTAAGGGGAGATTAGTGTGCGCCTCTCTCTCCCTCTCTCTCTATCTCTCTTTATCTCTCTCTGTATCTCTCTCTCTAAATCTCTTTCTATATATATATATCTTCTCTGTGTGTGTATATCTCTCTCTTTCTCTCTGTATCTATCTATCTCTGTATGTTTCTCTGTGTATGTATCTTTCTCTGTCTCTCTGTCTCTGTCTCTCTGTCTCTGTCTCTTTCTCTCTCTCTCTGTCTCTCTCTGTGTGTATCTTTCTCTATATATCTCTGGCTCTCTCTCTTTCTCTGTCTCTCTCTCTCTCTGTATCTCTCTCTCTCTGTATCTCTCTGCCTCTCTTTATGTCTGTCTCTGTGTATCTCTGTGTATCTCTCTCTCTCTCTGTGTATCTCTCTCTGTGTGTATCTCTCTCTCTCTCTCTAAATCTCTTTATATATATATCTTCTCTGTGTGTGTGTGTGTGTGTATCTCTCTCTTTCTCTCTGTATCTATCTATCTCTGTATGTTTCTCTGTGTATGTATCTTTCTCTGTCTCTCTGTCTCTGTCTCTCTGTCTCTGTCTCTTTCTCTCTCTCTCTGTCTCTCTCTGTGTGTATCTTTCTCTATATATCTCTGGCTCTCTCTCTTTCTCTGTCTCTCTCTCTGTATCTCTCTCTCTCTGTATCTCTCTGCCTCTCTTTATGTCTGTCTCTGTGTATCTCTGTGTATCTCTCTCTCTCTCTGTGTATCTCTCTCTGTGTGTATCTCTCTCTCTCTCTCTAAATCTCTTTATATATATATCTTCTCTCTGTGTGTGTGTGTGTATCTCTCTCTTTCTCTCTGTATCTATCTCTGTATGTTTCTCTGTGTATGTATCTCTCTCTCTCTGTCTCTCTGTCTCTGTCTCTCTGTCTCTGTCTCTTTCTCTCTCTCTCTGTATCTCTCTGTCTCTCTCTGTCTCTCTGTGTGTATCTTTATATATCTCTGGCTCTCTCTCTTTCTCTGTCTCTCTCTCTTTCTGTGTATCTCTCTCTCTGTATCTCTCTGCCTCTCTTTATGTCTGTATCTCTGTGTATCTCTGTGTATCTCTCTCTCTCTCTCTCTCTCTCTCTCTCTCTCTCTCTCTCTCTGTATTTCTCTTTGTGTGATGCTCTTCATTTTCTTCTGATATTTTATTTTTACTTGGTTTGGACTGGAAATGTTTGTTTGTTTGTTTGTTTGTTGTCTCGATTTGGACTGGGCTGTATCTTTGTGGATATATTTGTGGACCGATTTCCGATGCCTTTTTGAAGCCCTTGTAACTTGATCCTAAAATGGAATGTCAGCTAGAAAGATAAATGCTGGCTATCTCCGCTCCTCTAATGGGTTATTAGCCTGTTTGTGTCTAGCAGAAATGGCCTAGATTTGTCCTGGATGGCAATGATGGAAGGGGAAGTGTCGTTGAAGGACTCGGCCAGGCTTGGTGGAGGAAGTGAAGGATGGGGGGAACAAGCAATGGAAAAAATGTTCTCTTTTCTTTGGCATCCCCCTGCTCAGGTGTACTGCCTCACCTCCACTCCAATTTTCAGTCATAGAGAAGTAAGGGGGGAAGAAAGGATGTTTAGTAGATTTAAGCTTCTGTGTCAGGATAATAATAAAAAAAATCCCCAAGAGGTTGTTCATGAAATGTTGTCTCTAGGATTTTTTTCCTACTTGGTTTTTTAATCGAGTCTTTTCTTTCTTTCTTTCTTTCTTTCTTTCTTTCTTTCTTTCTTTCTTTCTTTCCTTCTTTCCTTCCTTCCTTCTTTCTCTCTTTCTCTCTCCCCCACTTTCTCTCTGTCTCTCTTATTTCTTTCTTTCTTTCTTTCGTCTGTCTCTCTACCTTTCTGTTTGTGTTTCTGTCTCTCTCTCCATTTTCTCTTTCCTTTGTTCCTTCTTCCCTCCCTCCCTCCTTCCTTCCTTCCTTCCTTTCTCTCTTTCTTTCTCTCTGTATCTCTATTTTTCTGTCTGTGTTTGTCTCTCCATCTTCTCTTTCCTTTGTTCCTTCTTCCCTCCCCTCCCTCCCTCCCTCCTTTCTTTCTTTCTTTCTTTCTTTCTTTCTTTCTGTCTTTCTCTACTTTTCTGTCTGTCTTTCTGTCTCTCTCTCCATCTTCTCTTTCCTTGTTCCGTTTTCCCTCCCTCCCTCCCTCTCTCCCCCCCCCCCTTTCTTTCTGTCTGTCTGTCTTTCTGTCTCTATCTCCTCCCTCCCTCCCTCTTGTTTCCTTTTCCTTTAAATGGCTGGTTGATTTGTTTCTGAGTTAATTGCATACTTCACTTTCGCTGAAACCTATTGTCCCAGCTCTTTAAAATAAAAGAAATACATATTTTTACAGGAATGAATAAGCTATCTGAACCAAAAGCAGTAGTTTGCAACTTGCAAAATAGTAGCCAAGTTACAAGTTTGTTTGTCCTCCCTTCCCATGGGGAAAAAAAAACATTTAAGACCTGTGTTTTTTTAAAAAAACGTGAGGGCTAATATTTATATACAACTTACTTTTTATCTACTTTTTAGTTAAAACAGTTATCCTTGCTCCAAACATGATTTCTCTATGGGCCTTCTCAATATTCCTTGGGGATCTGTTTTGTCAATGTTTTCCTACAAGATTCTTTTCGTGGTCGAGATCTCTGTTGCGTGGATCTAATCATGCTTCTGAGTTGTTCAAGAGTAGATTTAGGGTTTGGTATATGCCTCAATTATTTTACGGGGACTGTTTGAATGGTGGTTTGTGCTTTGTTTATTGACATTTAATCAGAGATTGGTTTCAGCAGGTTCTGACCAGTTCTGGAGAACTGGTAGCGGAAATTTTTATCGAGTGTATTTCACAGGTTTTCCAGCTCCTCCTTTGATGATGATGGTGGGGAATTTCTCTATTTTTGTTCTATTTATTTTATCCTACTTACACTGACCCTCAAGAGGCAAGGAGGGATTATTGTAGAAGATCTGTTTTGTCCCATTTGGGACTCAACCGATATAGGTAGCCAGATGTTCTTCAGAGGGAACTCCACTCATGGACCTGGAGACCTCCTGGTGCCAATCCACCATCTCAGATGGAGCCCGTGTCTTCAATTACTTTCAAACTGTGTGTTTATTTTATTTATTTATTTATTTATTTATTTATTTATTTATTTAATTGAATTTCTATACCGCCCTACTCCCGAAGGACTCAGGGCGGTGAACAGCCATAAAATAAAACACATACATATACAAATTTAATCTATATCCTGCTTTTATTAGTTTTATAAAAATAACTCAAAGGGGCGAACATATCTAATATTCCTTCCTCCTATTTTCCCCATAACCACACCTGTGAAGTAGGTTTTGGCTGAGGAGAGACGGACTGGCCCAAAAGTCACCCAGCCAGCTTTCATGCCCAAGGTGGAAACTAGAACTCACTGTCACCTGGTGATTGGCCTAAAGTCCCTGTAGTACAGTGGACTAAAGCACTCTTATTAACATCTGCTGCTTGCAATTACTGCAAGTTCAAATCTCACCAGGCTCAAGGTTGGCTCAGCCTTCCATCCTTTCAAAGGTAGGTAAAATGAGGACCCAGTTATGGGGGCAATAAGCTGACTTTGTATAAATATACAAAAGTATGAAGGCTATCGCTTAACGCATTGTAAGCCACCCTGAGTCTCCGGAGAAGGGCGGCATATAAATTAAAGGAAAAAAAAAAAGTCACCCAGTTAGCTTACATACCTAAGGCAGGACAAACTCGTCATCACCTGGTGATTGGTTTAAAAGTCACCCAACCAGCTAAGATAGAACTAGAACTCACTATCACCTGGTGATTGTCCCAAGGTCACCCAGTCATCTTTTGTGCTTAAGACAGAACTAAAAATCACCGTCTCCTGGTGATTGGTCTAAAAGTCACCCAGCCAGCTAAGGTGGAACTACAACTCACCATCACCTGGTGATTGGTCTAAAGGTCACCCAGCCAGCTTTCATGCCTGAAGCAGGGCTAAAACTCACTGTCCCCCACCTCCTAGCTTGGTGCCTTAACCACTAGACCAAACTATGGATGTAAAGACTTTGAAAGAACTCGGAAAGGAGCTCAAATCAACATCCTATGTACACCCTCCCCGCAATTTCAATGCCTAGGAGACCACCAGGAGAATGACAATGGCTGGCTTCTCTCTTCAGACCCCACCAGCCCTCTTCCCCCCACCCCAAAAAAGAATTGAAATAACTAAATTTAGGAGAGCTATTCCTGACGTTAGCTCCAGCTGCGGTAGAAGCATAATTTATCCCGTTGGCAACTTCTCGTCCAGCTACTTAACCAGAGACCGAGGTTTCCACGGTGGGCTGAAATAGCAGGCTGACGATCAAAGGGGAAGGGTCAAAATTCTCAAAGCCTCCTCCTCTCCCCCTCCCCCCCATCGCTGCCTCTTTACTCCTCAATGGTTGTTTTTTTTTTTCCCCTCCATTCCCTGCATTCAAAGCTGTCTTCTCTGGTATGCTGGACCACGCTCGTTCAACTATATTGGGAATATTCCATTTATAAATAGAAGGAGCCATTTATATGAAAAATTCTCTCCAGTGCAGATTCTTCCTCCTTTTCTTTCTCCCAAACCATGCAGTCCTCCAGTGCCAGAGAAGGGGAAGCTAAAAAAAATCCTTAAAAAGCAAGCAAATTTTGCCTTTTCGCCCGGTGATAAATCTGCTGTTTTATTTGCCTACAGAGATTGATTTTAACCTGTCTTCTTTGGTCTGTCTCATCAGGACATTTCCCCCTTTATTTGCAAGACATTTATCACCCCTCCCCCAGCAAAATAATGGCTCCCAAAGGTTCACCCGAATAGAATAGAATAGAATAGAATAGAATAGAATAGAATAGAATAGAATAGAATAGAATAACAGAGTTGTAAGGGACCTTGGAGGTCTTCTAGTCCAACCCCCTGCTTAGGCAGGAAACCTTACATCACTTCATACAAATGGTTATCCAGCATCTTCTTAAAAACTTCCAGTGTTGGAGCATTCACAACTTTCTGGAGGCAAGTTGTTCCACTGGTTAATTGTTCTGTCATTTAACCTTCTCCTTAGTTCTAAGTTGCTTCTATCCTTGATTGGTTTCCACCCATTGCTTCTTGTCCTACCCTCGGGTGCTTTGGAGAATAGCTTGACTCCCTCTTCTTTGTGGCAGCCTCTGAGATATTGGAAGACTGCTATCATGTCTCCCCTAGTCTTCTTTTCATTAAACTAGACATACCCAGTTCCTGCAACCGTTCTTCATGATCTCCTTGATGATAATACCAGGGTTAAAAATGATGCAAACTCTGTTTTTCCATCTTTGGAGGGTGTTCTGTGACCGTATATTTTAATATTTTTCTCCCCCTGTGTAAGGTAAGCAACCATATCAGGCTTAAGCATTTCGGCTGGGAAATTAAGCCTGTTTTATTTTTCCCAAGCAGCTAAGATGTACTAATGCATAAATTCTATATTTACCAACTTAGAAGCAAACCTAGTCTGCATTCAGAGATGGTCAAAAGGGTTTTTAAAAATGGCAGCTGAAATGATGCCATTAAAGCTGTTGTGTCCATACAAACTAGATAGCAATAGCCCTTAAATTTATATACCGCTTCATAGTGCTTTTACAGCCCTCTCTAAGCAGTTTGTAGAGTCAGCACATCACCCCCAACAATCTGGGTCCTCATTTTACCCACCTTGGAAGGATGGAAGGCTGAGTCAACCTTGAGCCAGTCAGGATCGAACTCCTGGCAATGGGCAGAGTCAGCCTGCAATACTGCATTCTAACCACTGGGAAGGAAGGAAGGAAGGAAAGAAGGAAGGAAGGAAGGACAATAGCAATAGCACTTAGATTTATATACCGCTTCACAGTGCTTTTACAGCCCTCTCTAAGCGGTTTACAGAGTCAGCACATCACCCCCAACAATCTGGGTCCTCATTTTACCCACCTCGGAAGGAAGGATGGAAGGCTGAGTCAACCTTGTGCCTGGTGAGATTCGAACTGCCAAATTGCAGCAGCCGGCAGTCAGCAGAAGTAGCCTGCAGTCCTGCACTCTAACCATTGCGTCACCGTGGCTCTTTATTCATTGCTTTGTGTTGGCTTTTTTGACCGTACCCTGTCCTCTTAACTGTGTGTTCCAGCAGCAGCACAACAGACCAAACAAGAAGTGCAGGTATTAGATACAGTCAGTTCGGTCTAGTGGTTAAGGCGTCAGGCTAGAAAACAGGACATGGTGAGTTCTAGTTCTGCTTTAGGAGCCAGCTGGGTGACTTTGGGCCAATTGCCAGGAAACAGTGAGTTATAGTCCTGATTTAGGCATTAAAGCCTGCTAGGTGACTTTGGTCCAATCACAAGGAGATGGTGAATTCTAGCCCCCACTTTAGGCATGAAAGTTGGCTGGGAGACTTTGGCCCAATCACCAGGAGAGAATGAGTTATAGTCCTGACTTAGGCATGAAAGTTGGCTGGGTGATTTTGGGCCAGTCTCTCTCTTTTAGCCCACCTCACCTCACCGGGTTGTTGTTTTGGGGAAAATAGGAGGAGGAAGATGGGTTAGATATGGTTGCCACCTTGAATTATTTCTAAAAATAATGAAGGGGGGATTTAAATTAAAAAAAAAAAAGAATAGCAATGCAATTTGTGGGCTCAAGGTTGACTCAGCCTTCCATCCTTTCTAAGGTAGGTTAAATGAGGACCCAGTTTGTGGGGGCAATAAGCTGACTTTGTATAAATATACAAAAGTATGAAGGCTATTGCTTAACGCATTGTAAGCCACCCTGAGTCTCCGGAGAAGGGCGGCATATAAATCAAAGTAAAAAAAATAACAAATTTAACAACCCATCAAAGCATGATGCAGCTTTCCCTTGCTGTTGTACCTGTATATGTACGAAGAGACATTGAGAGATTTGCAAATTCAACTTCATTGCTACATATTTATCCAATCATCTTCACCGAATGGAATATTGAGATTCTTAAGTAGTCTCCTAACCATGAGATGACATAATCTTGATCTCTGTAGAATTGAAGGACAGGTCATTCCTTTTATAATTTACAGTTGATATGTGAGGGTTATTATATCTGAGCTGTACCCAACTTTGTACCCACATTTTTTATATTGTGGCTGAATTGCACATTTGCTGATCTTACCTGGACTGATTGTAAACGGATCTGCAGTCTAAGATGGATCTAAGAAGAATCTTACTTCTTTTCAGCTTCCCATTTTGTAATGGTATATAGGGGAATGACCTTAAAAGACCAGGCGAAGAGATGCTG
The DNA here is from genome assembly GCA_022577455.1 of Arizona elegans. NCBI lineage: Eukaryota > Metazoa > Chordata > Lepidosauria > Squamata > Colubridae > Arizona > Arizona elegans. The sequence goes on along the minus strand of JAKOOJ010000026.1, from coordinate 9,795,017 downwards.
CCTAGGGAATGGTCAGATAAGAGGCAGAGAGCCCACAGCTGCATAATGAGTGGGGAAAGAGACTCAGAAGGGACCCTCCCTAGTTTCTTGGGATGTAAAGGAGAGGGCTGTAATACTATGTGAGAAAAACCTTGGGAGCTGGGGAGATGAGATGCTGCCTAGGGAATGATTAGATAATGGACAGCAGAGCCCTCAGCTTCCTAATGGGTGGAGAAAGAGAGTCAAGAAGGGACCCTCCCTATTTTCTCGGGCTGTAAAGGAGGCGGCTATAATGGCAGGTGGGAAAGACCTTGGGAGCTGGGGCAGAAAAAGAGAGGAGAGAGGCTGCCTAGGGAGCAGTTCAATAAGAGATGGCATTGCCCACAGCTGCATAATGGGTGGAGAAAGAGACTCAGAAGGGACCCTCCCTAGTTTCTCAGGCTGTAAAAGATATGACTGTAATGGTATGTGGAAAAGGCTTTGGGAGATAGGGCGAAGAGATGATGCCAGGGGAGCGGTCAGATAAGGGAGTGCTTAGCTTGCAGCTGGACAATGGACAGGTCAAGAGGTTCAGAAGGGACCCTCCCTAGTTTCTTGGGATGTAAAGAAGAGGGCTGTAATGCTATGTGGGAAAGACCTTGGAAGACGGGGAGATGAGATGCTGCCTAGGGAATGATTAGATAATGGACAGCATAGCCTTCAGCTTTCTAATGGGTGTAGAAAGAGACTCAAGAAGGGACCATCCCTAGTTTCTCGGGCTGTAAAGGAGGCGGTTATAATGGTAGGTGGGAACGACCTTGGGAGTTGGGGCAGAAAAGGAGAGAAGAGAGTCTGCCTAGAGAGCAGTCCGATAAGAGACAGCATAGCCCACAGCTACATAATGGGCAGAGAAAGAGACTCAGAAGGGACCCTCCCTAGTGTCTAAAGATATAAAGGAGACGGTGAGAGATCTGTACTTTCAGACTTGCAAGATTCTGTTAATGTAGCCTTAGAGTAAATTAAATTTAGCTCATTTGCTATGTTCCCTACCTTGCAAAGGCTGACCAATCTGACTTCTTGTGATTTTCCCTGCTCAAGAGCCGTCCCCTTTCATCAGGTGGATCTGAAATTGCCCTTGCATGGAAAGGTTGCTTTTCCAAGAAGTAACATTTGCTCTCTTGATCTGCTTTCTGGTGGGTATTTACAGCAGTTGCCAGTTCTTTTTGAAACTAATTAGCGGCGCCTCTAATTAAGTTAGGCCCTGTAATTGAAATTACAGAGTGCTGTGTCAACAGAACATCCAGAGTTTACAAAAGCTCAAAACCCAAGCTCATCAGAAAGATCTTTATCTTTAGACTGTGTAAGTTTTAAAACAGCGGCTGTTCCTTAACACAATCCCTAATAAAGTTTTTTTTTTTTTTTAAATAAAGCTTGGCTGATTCACAAAATCTCCTTTTCCTTCCATGACCTGAAATAGCACACTCCAGGAAAAAAAATTATCCCTGTATTCTGGCCTATGGTTCTCAGCGTGTTTTTTAATCTCTACACCAGTGTTTCTCAACCTTGGTAGCTTGAAGATGGGTGGACTTCAACTCCCAGAATCCCCTAGCCAGCAACGCTGGCTGGAGGATTCTGGGAGTTGAAGTCCACCCATCTTCAAGCTACCAAGGTTGAGAAACACTGCTCTACACCTTTTGTTGTACTGGCTGGAATTTCTAAAAATGGCACTCTGACAATTCTTAAGGAATAGAGATGCTCTTTCTTTCTCAGGGGCACAGCCCCTTCTGGACCGGACCACTTCAGTTTGGAAGAGGGGGCTCTAACCTTGAGCCGCATTCAGGGTTGGACTCCTGGGGGGTTCGCAGGGGTTCGGGAGAACCTCTAGCTAAGATTCTGTGCAGTTCGGAGAACCCCCAAACCTAATCCTGGCTGGTGCCCCTCCCAGGAGTCCCCATGCGGCCCGTTTTGGATGCAAGTAAGTGCAGGGCACATCCGGAGACTCGGGGAGGGAGAAAAATGGGCCTACTGGAAGTTCAGGAAGGCCGGAAACGGGCCCGTTTCCAGAGGGCCTCCAGAACCTGGGGAGACCATTTTCACCCTCCCGGAGACTCAAGAAAAGCCTCCGGAGCCTTGGGAGGACAGAAAGCCGCCCCCCTGCTGTGGTGCAGGAGGCTGAATAGGCCACGCCCACCATGGCCACGCCCACCCAGCAACCGGGCAGAGAACCCCTTGCTAAAATTTTTGAAGCCCAACCCTGGTCACATTGTACAAAAACGGCAGCTTAAGGTGAGCAGAAGATATGAGAAAAGATGTCGAGAGGCCAAAGAGATCACACTTGGAATACAGCATCCAGTTTTGGTCACCACGATATAAAAAAAGATGTGGAGACTCTAGAAAGACTGCAGAGAAGAGCAACAAAGATGATTAGGGGACTGGAGGCTAAAACATATTCAGAACGGTTGCAGGAACTGGGTATGTCTAGTTTGATGAGGAGAAGGACCAGGGGAGACATGATAGCAGTCTGCCAATATCTCAGAGGCTGCCCCAAAGAAGGAGTCAAGCTATTCTCCAAAGCACCTGAGGGCAGGACAAGAAGCAACGGGTGGAAACTAATCAAGGAGAGAAGCAACCTAGAACTAAGGAGAAATTTCCTTACAATGAGAACAATTAATCAGTGGAACAATTTGCCTCCAGAAGTTGTGGATGCTCCAACACTGGAGGTTTTTATGAAGAGATTGGACAACCATTTGTCTGAAATGATATAGAGTTTCCTGCTTGAACAGTGGGCTGGACTAGAAGACCTCCAAGGCCCCTTCCAACTCTGTTATTCTGTTATTGCCATCCAACCAACAATATATTTCTTTGTCGGTTTTTGCTTTCAGTTGAGACAAAGGCAACCGATAGGTTGATCTTGTAGCCTTGAAGTGGCCCAGAAATATCTCCGCATTAGCCAGTTTATAGAGATTCTTGCTTAGGGGACGCGGTGGCTCAGTAGCTAAGACGCTGAGCTTGTCAATCGAAAGGTCGGCAGTTCAGCGGTTCAAATCCCTAGTGCCGCGTAATGGGGTGAGCTCCTGTGACTTGTCCCAGCTTCTGCCAACCTAGCAGTTCGAAAGCATGTAAAAAAAAATGCAAGTAGAAAAAATAGGGACTGCCTTTGGAAGGGAACAGCGTTCCGTGCGCCTTTGGTGTTGAGTCATGTTGGCCACATGATCATAGAGACGTCTTCGGACAGCGCTGGCTCTTCGGCTTTGAAATGGAGATGAGCACCACCCCCTAGAGTCAGGAACAACTAGCACATATGTGCGAGGGGAACATTTACCTTTAGAGATGTTTGCTTCTCAACAACAAACTGCCCCCCTCCCCAATGGTTGGGATCGAGCTGATTTGACCAAAAATGATTCCCTGGTGAGATTTCTTCTTCATTTCCTGCAGGTGTAGACTTGATTGGTGTTTCTGGTCCTGTTTGCTAACCACCAAAGTAATGATTAGTGTAGATTAAGCCACCAAAAGGCCATGATTAGAACAGCCATTCATCCTCCAGCTTTTTCCAGCTGTTGGCTTAAAGGTTTAAGACAGGGGTCTGCAACCTTAAACACTCGAACCATTTGGGCCCATTTCCCACAGAAAAGAAAACACCGGGAGCCACAAAACCCTTCCCTGTGCCTGACTATTTCTTGAGCGGCCACAAAACTAGCCTATGTAGTTGAATGAAACGTTCTTCTGAAACTTTTCTTTTCTTGGATTTATCCATGGTTGGCCCATGGTCGCTCAATAATCGCATGCTGGCGGGTGTCGTACATTGGCGGTTGTGACACATATTTTGAGTGACGGAGCCGCAGCAGAGGGGTGAAAGAGCCACACGCGGCTCCAGAGCCACAGGTTGCCAATCCCTGGTTTAAGAACACTTTAATGCTGGCTTGTTTAAACATGAATCGGTCTCCTTCTGCTGGGGCCGATTTGATTTTGCTGAAGATTCTTGTCTGTCACTTTCTCACAAGCTTCCGCATCGCATCTTCAAGAGGATGGCTCTCAAGATCTGGACTTTTGTAATCTCTCCAAATCCGTCCATGGATTTCTTTTTTCACCCAAAGGATTCCTCTGTCACAACACGAAGATAACACTGGGTTTTAAGTAGCCCGAAATAAGGTTTTAGTGGTTGGTTTGTTGGGAGAATAAAAACAAACGGCGGCCATTGATTTCGGATTTTGCGGGAGGAAATTTGAAGGGTTAGTACAGGATGGATTCGGGATTTACAGCCAGCGACTATCGCTGGCAGGCACAAATCCTAAGGGTTTGATTGTATTTGTGTGGCACAACCGAAGTGCCATTCACATCTGGATGACGCGAACAAAGTACGGAAGGATTTCCTGTTTGGAAAAAAAATGGCTCATTTAAAAAAAAAAAAAACCCTGCCTTTTGCAACATACTGTAATTCTTCACAATTTTTGCAGCGCTAGATATTGTATGATAGACCTGGAAAGTTGGCCATAGCACCACAAACTTTAGGAGTAGAGCAGAGCAGAGCAGAGTAGAGAATGGGAGAAGGAGAAGGAGAAGGGAAAGAAGGAGAAAAATGAGAGAAGTAGAAGCAGAGGAAGGAGAAAATAGAATAAGAATGGAATGGAATGGAATGGAATGGAATGGAATGGAATGGAATGGAATGGAATAGAATAGAATAGAATAGAATAGAATAGAATAGAATAGAATAGAATAGAATAGAATAGAATATTGTCACTTTAAATGTACACTAATCAGCATACATTAAAATGAAATTTCATCGCATTCGGTTCTCAAAAGATAAACATGATGCCTACATACACATACAACACATATATGACACAGAGAAACATCACAGTCTAGTTCAGAAGTATACATATACATGGCAGTAAAGTTCTGCTTGATTGTTTTTGATGGAGAGCTGAAACAAGCAGAAGGGAGGAGGTGTAACAGAACCACAGAGTTGGAAGGGACCTTGGAGGTCTTCTAGTCCAACCCCCCGCTCAAGTAGAAGACCCTATACCCGTGATGGCGAACCTATGGCATGCGTGCCACAGGTAGCACGCAGAGCCATATCTCTGGGCACGCGAGCCGATGCCCTAGCACAGCTCCAGCACGCATGCGTGCCCCGGCCAGCCGAAAGTCACACAACTTTGAATGTGGCATGGAATTGATTCACAGGATCTACATGGATGATTTGCCACGACAGTCAAGCTGCACTTAACTTTCCTTCAAAGGCTTCTATCCATTTGTGGAGTTGCATGCCCTGAGTTGTAAAAATTATATGTAATTATCCCCTGGCTGACATCATCGCTGGGAGCTTCGTTGCAGCTCAGCCGGAGGGAGGAAGGAGTGGAGGGAGGGAGGAGTGGAAAAAGGGAGGAGTGGAGGAGGGAGGGAGGAAGGAAGGAAGGAGTGGAGGGAGGGATGGAGGAAGGGAGGAGTGTAGGGACGGAAGGAGGAAGGGAGGAGTGGAGGGAGGGATGGAGGGAGGTCAGATTCTACACCCAGAAATACGGGTGATATATCATTTAAAAAAAGATTTGATATTTATTCTTGGGGGTGGCAAGGATGAAGGATGACACTCGAAGTTTCCTTCAATATGTTTAAGGACGTATCACTGGCAAAATCTTCAAGTCTTAAATCTTAAAACTGTATAAAGAACTTTTTTATGGATTTATGGAAGTTGGGCTGGCATGTTGGAATTGACTTTCCTCTGGGGAGGAGAATGAAGCAAAAGAAGTAATGAGATCCTAAACCTATTTTAGATGTTTATAAAAACTTTCCTTCCACTATCCGTTCCTTCCTTCCTTCCTTCCTTCCTTCCTTCCTCCCTCCCTCCCTCCCTCCCTTCCTCCCTCCATCCCTCCCTCCACTTCTTCCTCCCTCCCTCCTCCACTCCTCCCTCCTTCCACTCCTCCCTCCGTCCCTCCACTCCTCCCTCCCTCCCTCCCTCCGTCCCTCCACTCCTCCCTCCCACCACTCTTTCCTTCCTCCCTTCCTCCCTCCCTCCCTCCACTCCTTCCTTCCTCCCTCCACCACTCCTCCCTCCTTCCACTCCTCCCTCCCTCCACTCCTTCCTCCCTCCCTCCCTCCCTCCACTCCTCCCTCCCGCCACTCTTTCCTTCCTCCCTTCCTCCCTCCCTCCCTCCTCCACTCCTCCCTCCCTCTGTTTTTCTGTACCTTCCTCCCTCCCTCCCTCCCTCCCTCCCTCCCGCCATTTTTGTATTTTCTGCTGCTTTCCATGGGATATAGTTTAAGGCTACGCTTCATTTATTTGGATAACACTAATGTAGTGAAAGTAATTTTAGATAAAAGCCATGTTTTAATGGGTCTGTAAAATTTCCAACTGTAATTAGAGACATCCCAAGATCTTTCCAATAGATAGACATTGCAATTTCCTCGTTTTTTTACATGTATAGAAAGTAATACTTCTAAGTACATTTCTCACAGCATTTGTGAACCCAGCTTTAAATCATTAAGAATTAGGTATAGGGCTAGTTAGCCCATCCATCTCCATCTATTTCCTTATTCGCAATTGCCTCTATTCAAAGAACGGACGCAGCAAAAAATGTATTTTTAGCTGGGTTAGCTATAAACAGGCTATGCTATGCTATGCAAAGCCCTAAGACTTAACTATGATTAAGTCAGTGAAACAGGCAGGGGTGGGATTAAAATTTTTTAGCAACCAGTTCTCTGCCCGGTGGTGGGTGGGCGTGGCCTGCACTGTGGCGGGGGATGTCTGTTTTTGCCCTCCCCAGGCTCCGGAGGCTTTCCTCGAGCCTCCAGGAGGACGAAAACAGCCTTCCCCGGGCTCCAGAGGTTCTCCAGAGTTGGATTCACAGGATGGTTGAGCAGGGGATTGGATTAGAAGACCTCCAAGGTCCCTTCCAACTCAGAATTGGTATTCAGCAGGTTCTGCCCAGTTCTGGAGAACCGGTAGTGGAAATTTTGAATAGTAAGTACCACCTCTGACTGCCCTCCCCCCCATCTATTCTCTGCTTCCCGAGTCCCAGGTGATCGGGAGGAAATGGGGATTTTGCAGTAACCTCCCCCTGGAGTGGGGAGGGAATGGAGATTTTACAGTATCCTTCCTCTGCCATGTCCGCCAAGCCACGCCGACCAAGCCATGCCTACAGAACCAGTAGTAAAGAAATTTGAATCCCACCACTGTTCCAACTGTGTTGCTCTGTTATTCTCAGTAAGAGTTGCTAACCGAATGGCTAAAAGGATTAAGTTTCTCCCCGCTTCAAGGAGATATTTTCTTGATTATTTCATTCTGAGCATCAATGAGATCGGAAGACTACAGAAAGAGTACAAGAGGCAAGACCAAAAACAGTGGATGGAGGTGCTTATGAAGGAGAGAAGCAACCTAGAACTAAGGAGAAATTTTCTGTCAATTAATTAGTGGAACAAAGTTGTAAATGCTCCAACACTGGAAGTTTTTCAGAAGATGTTGGATAACCATTTGTCCAGAATGGTATAGGGCAGGGGTCAGCAACCTGCGGCTCTGAAGCCGCATGTGGCTCTTTCACCCCTTTGCTGCAGCTCCCTGTCATTCAAAATATGTGTCACAACCGCCAATCTGCGGCACCCGCCAGCCTGCAATTTATTGAGCTTTTCAACCCCCGGTAGGCCAACCACGGATAAATCCAAGAAAAGAAAAGTTTCAGAAGAAAACAGAACGTTTAATTCAACTACATATGCTAGTTTTGTGGCCGCTCAAGAAATAGTAAGGCACAAGAAGGGTTTTGTGACTCCCGGTGTTTTCTTTTCTGTGGGAAACAGGTCCAAATGGCTCTTTGAGTATTTAAGGGTGCAGATCCCTGGTATAAGGTCTCTTCCTTGAGCAGGAGTTTGGACTAGAAGACCTCCAAAGTCCCTTCCAACCCGGTTATGCTGTATCCTGGATCCCATTAACTAGAAATATCAACCAGGATTAGGTGAAATATTTAAGCCAAGGATCACGTTAGGAATTTTGAGAAGACAATTGTGAGCGTTCTCACAAGATGGTCACCATGGGGAGAGGTCAGCCTGTCGATTCCCATGATAGGCACGGTGATCTCTCAAACATTTACAAAGGAGTTGAAACACTGGCGTTTCCTTCTTTTTTTGAGTCTGCTTTCCTTCATTCCAGCTTAACTTTGCTTGCTTTCTGAAATAGAGGAAAAGCTTCCGAGCTGAGATGATGCAGATTTTAGAAAAAGGTGAAGGACTTGAATTATAATAGCAATGTCGGGCCTCTATAGCAATGAAAGCTGGTTAGTTTCAAGGATCTTCTCAGGTAGAAAAGCAAATGCCTGATTTCATTTTTTTTTTAAAACTAGAAAGGAAATGTGTAATTCTCCCTGCAGCTGGATCGTTGCCTCCGCAACATTTGAAAACGAAGCTCCAAACAGCATCGTCCATCCCCCCCCCCCCCCCCCGCTCCACTCCTCCTTTTCCTTTCATTAGCTAAATGAAGGGCTTTGAAATCAGGACGGAATTTGGCTATTAATAAAGCAGGTTATGTTCCTCACAAAATTAGCCATTACCACGCAGATCACTTTCAAAGCCCAGGCGAGCTCCATCCAGTTGAGTTACAACTTACATCCCTGAACATTTTTTTAATCTATTTTTATATTTCTCTGAACTCCAGTGAGTCAGAGACTAAATTATATAAGTTCCCTCCAAAGATTCTGGATAAAAAATTTCCTTCTTTCTTTCCTTCCTTCCTTCCTTTCTTCCTTCCTTCCTTCCCTCCCCCTCCCTCTTTCTTTCTTTCTTCCTTCCCTCCCTCCCTCTTTCTTTTTTTCTTTCCCTCCCTTCCTTCCCTCCCTCCCTCCCCCTCCCTCTTTCTTTCTTTCCATTCCTTGTTTTCTTTCTTCCTCCTTTTCTCCCTCCTCCTCCCTCCCTCCCCTCCTTTCTTTCTCTTTCTTTTATCTTTCTCTCCCTTCCTTCCTCCCTCCCTCCCTCCCTCTTTCTTTCTTTCTTTCTTTCTTCTTTCTTTCTTCCTTCCTTCCCTCCCACCTTCCCTTTCTTTCTTTCTTTCTTTCTTTCTTTCTCTCTCTCTCTCTCTCCCTCCTTCCCTCCCTCCCTCCCTCCTTCCTTCCTTTCTTTCTCAATCCATTTCTTTAAGCTGAGATGCCTCCTACCTACATGTGTGCTTTGAGTGACAAACCATATCTGTAAATAGCAGAGATACTGAGATAGCCACACTTGGCATCAGCAAGGCGTTCATACCATAGAGGCCATGGCATTTGTCTCCTCAAGGTACCAAAGTGACAGAAAAATGTCTTGTTAGACAGTTTGTCATCACTCTGACGGCTCCTCTGGTGACCGAAGGATGAGTTACAGTCTGCGCAGCTCCTGGAAGGTTTGATTTCCAAAACAGCTTTAGGTTATGCTTTCCCTGTCCAGTTGCATCCAATTCTAAGGCACGGTGCTCCTCTCTATTTCTTGGCCCAGGAAGCCAGCGTTGTCCAAAGACAATTTCAGTGGTCATGCATGGCCACCATGGCTCTATGTTAAAAGTGCACGGAACACTGCTACCTTCCCACCAAAGTGGTACCTGTTTATCTACTCACAGTTGCATGCTTCTGAACTGCTAGGTGAGCTGGAGCAGGGAACGGGAGCTCACTCCATCACAAAGCACTTGGAACTCAAACCGGGGCTGTTTCCACCTGACAAATTCAGGTAATCCTCAGTTTACAACTGTCTGTTTACTGACCGTTCGCAGTTACAACGTCACTGAAAAAAGTGACTGGAGACTTATCCTCGCACTTAACGACTATCACAGCATTCCTATGGTCATGGGATCAAAATCTGAGCACTTGGCGACCACTTGGCATGTATGTTGCCGTGTCCTGAGATCACATGATCACCGTTTGTGACCTTCCCTTCTTGGCTTCCAACAAGCAAAGTTAATGGGGGAAGCTGGATTTGCTTAACGGCCACATGATCCAGTTAATAACCACTGCAATTGCCTTAACAACCATTGCAAAAAAAAAAAAAAGGAAGTGGAGACATAAAATTGGGCACAACTCACTTAAGGACCACCTTGCTTAGCAAAGGAAATTCTCGTTCCCGATTGTGGTCGTAAGTCGAGGACCAGCTGTCCTAGAAATTTAAACAATAGGTCCAGAGAGAAGGGCGCTTAAGAAAATGAAGCGTTTAGGACTTGGTGATGGTTTCCAACGGCTTCCTTCGACACAGCTGATGTTCCACCAGCTGTGGGTTTTATTGCACAAAGTACATTCTCAGCAACTAAGAGAGAAACCACACAGCCATAATTGTACAGGGCACACAGCAATCTGCTGACCTCACCTCTTCAGATGTGAAACAACGCTTGTGAATTCATCATCCCACGAAACGCCAATTCATCCCCTTCGCTAGAACCGCTGGAGAGATTAAGAACAAACAGATCAAGCCGTTTCTCTCCCTTTCTTCTGCCCCAGCTACGGACCCCAAAGAACGCAGTACACATAAAGTCTGTACAAACCTTAGTTTACTAAATTAAATCAGTCTTTTTCAAACAAAGGCTGTGAATTAACTTTCTTAACAAGAATCCAAAGAATAAATAATCGTAATCTTACTAGGATTGGCAGAAAACCCAGAAGCAATTTGCAGGAAACTGATAAGAGAACTAAGATCAGGACGCGAAGGAGAGTGAATGAAGTTGTTCCCTGCAAATTGCCTCAGTCAGCATCCTTCCTTAAATAGGCTAAGGGAGTGGCCAATTAGCCCCAAGCCTTACTCTTGAGGAGACCTCCTCCTGAGGAGCCACTCCTGCCTTTTGGCAGCTCTGTGCATCCGTGCATCGAGAAGAGGCTCCTCCTCTTCTTCCTCTTCACTTATGGGAGCTTCTGGAGGTTCTGAAGGCCCTGGCTGAATCCCCGCCTCTGGCACCACATCTTCTCCAGCCTCCTCATTGTCTGACTCGAGTGCCAGCTGCACAGGTTGCTGGCGCAGCACCACACCAGCCTCCTCGCTGTCGGAATCAGCTACCAGCTGCACAGGCCACTAATGGGCCACAACACCCTTCGTCTAAAAAATAAAATAAAATAGAATAGTATGCGGGTTTGTGAATTTCAGACCCCTTAAATCAGGGCTCTTCCAAATTTGGCAGTATTAAGATCTGTGGACTTCAACTCCCAGAATTCCCTAGCTGGCTGAAGCATTCTGGGAGTTGAAGTCCACAAGTCTTACAAGTTGCCAAGTTTGAAAACCTGTGCCTTAGATATAGAATTCTTTATTGGCCAAGCGCGATTGGTTGGACACACAAGGAATATGTCTTCAGTGCATAAGCTCTCAGTGTACATCAAAGATATAAGTGATAAATCATGATCATAGTCATCATAAAAACCATGTTTCCCCGAAAATAAGACCTTGTATTCAGTGGTAAAATCCAAATTTTTTTACTACTGGTTCTGTGGGCGTGGCTTGGTGGGTGTGTGGGGCTTGGTATGTGTGGCTTGATGATCGTGGTAGGGGAAGGATACTGCAAAATCTCCATTCCCACCCCACTCCAGGGGAAAGATACTGCAAAATCCCCATTCCCTCCCCACTCCTGGGGGAAGGATATTGCAAAATCTCCATTCCCACCCCAATCTGGGGCCAGCCAGAGGTGGTATTTGCCAGTTCTCCGAACTGCTCAAAATTTCCACTACGGGTTCTCCAGAACCTGTCAGAACCTGCTGGATTTCACCCCTGCCTATCTTATATTTTTTTTGAACCCTGAAATAAGCGCTTGGCCTTATTGCCATGCGCTCAAAAGTCCGATTGGGCTTATTTATTGATTTATTGATTTATTGATTTATTTATATGCCGCCCTTCTCCAGAGACTCAGGGCGGCTTACAATGCGTTAAGCAATAGCCTTCATACTTTTGTATATACCTGCTTAGTAGGGCTTTCAGCTCCCCCTAAGCGGTGTTCTTTTTTATACAAAGTCAGTTTATTGTCCCCACAAACAGGGTCCTCATTTTACCTACCTCGGAAGGATGGAAGGCTGAGTCAACCTTGAGCCTGGTGAGAATTGAACTCGCAGTAATTGCAGGCAGCTGGAAGCTAAATACTACTTTTAACAATAGCATTAGTCTGCTGTGCCACTCAGGCTCCTTATTATCAGGGGATGTCTTATTTTCGGGAAAGCAGGGTACATTCATCATGAATCATAAAATACACCACTTAGTGATAGTCATAGGATACTAAATAAGCAATCAACAAAAATCATACCAGGAAACTAAGTAAAACAATATGAATCGTAAAGATACAGGTAACAAAGTTTATATAAGTTTGGTTCAAGGGCATTGAAACAAACAAAAGTTTTCTCTTGAAATAAACAATAGTTTTTTTTTTAGTTCAAGAAAGGGAGTGATGGCATTTTTACAGGCTGACAACATTCTCTACTTCACCAAAGGTGCTTTTTTTTCAAGAGGCAACTGAACTTTCTGGTTTTTCTTTGAAAACTTTTCGCTTCTCATCCAAGAAACTTCTTCAGCTCTCGACTTGATGGTGGGGAACGGAAATCAAGAGCTGAAGGAGCTTCGTGGATGGGAAGCAAAACATCTTCATAGAAAAAAACTATGATCTGCATGATTGAGAATCTCCACAGACCAGGGATGGGTTCTAATTTTTTTTACTACCGGTTCTGTGGGTGTGGCTTATTTTGTGAGTGTGGCTTGGAGGTCATGTGACTAGGTGGGCATGGCTAGCTGGTCAGAGTCATTTCTGGAAGGTCCTCGCACTTACGACCAGTCCTCGCACTTACGACCCGACTCATTTGTTTGCTTTTAGCACTGATCAGCTGTAGGACGGTTGAAGCCCTGCAGCAAGAGTTTAAACAGTTTTTTTCCCTCTAGTCATCAGCTGGGACTCAGGAGGCAGCAATAGATTGGGGGTGGGACCAAATGAAAGGTAAGAATAGGGTGGGGGGGGTGGGAGGGTGGGTGTGGGGGAGAACTGGTTCGGTGATGTCATATCGTCACCGCTACCGGCTCGGCCAAACCGGACCGAACCGGGAGGAACCCACCACTGCCGCAGACACTGTACTTAACCACTGTGAGAAATTGGGCAACAGTGCAGAGGAAGTGTGTTTGTGGGGGGGGGCAATTGTGTGTCCCTTCTATTAAACTTTATTGCCATTTATTAGTCAGTGGGGACTTTAACCAGGAAGCTGCAAATGTTGCTTGTGGAAACAAAGAACATTCTGTTTTTTCAAACAAAAAGGAGTTGCAGAGATCAAGTACTTAATACCGGCTTTAGTTTCCCCTGGGATGAATGCAACACACACACACACACACACACACACACACACACACAGATACAAAGACAAATGGAGTAGAATAGAATAGAATTCTTTATTGGCCAAGCATGATTGGACACACAAGGAATTTGTCTTTGGTGCATGTGCTCTCAGTGTACATAAAAAGACAAGATACATTCGTCAAGAATCATAAGGTACAACACTTAGTGACAGTCGTAGGGTACAAATATGCAAGGAAGAAAACTTTTGAGCCATTCATTCAGGATTCTGAGAAGATTTTGATAAGAGCCATGGTGGTGCAGTGGTTAGAGTGCAGTTTTAGTCTCCAGTCCCCTATTAATCTATCTGAAATGGTACACGATTTCCTACTTGAGTAAGGGGTTGTCCCTGCCAACTCTGTTATTCTGTTATTCAATTGGTCGTAAGTCAAGAATTACCTGTAGTCTGAGAATATATCGGTGTCCAGCAATTTCCTAAATTCACATCTTCTCAAAACCTCCCTTATAAAACCTGACGTCTTTCCCCTTCCCTGCTTTACTGTACTTATCTCAGCCATTCCAGATTTCCCTTCTGCCAGCAAAGTATACCACTTTATCACAAAGAAAACAAAGCCAAAAAAAAGGGAAGATATAATGGTAGCCAGAAGGTCTTCAGATGTAGCTGATAAACTTACCAATAGAGGCATCCAACTGCTAAAATCTTTACAAGGTAGCTAAAAAAAAGGGGGGGGGGGCTCCGTCTATCTATCTATCTATCTATCTATCTATCTATCTATCTATCTATCTAAAGTGTTCTGTGATCAATTCATGTCCAGCCACTCTAGAAGATTAATCCACAAGGCCGAAGCTGAAGCTACCCATAAATCTAATCTCTAATCATAACAACTGGGGACAAACTGTAAGGAGAAAACGGTAACACACTGTTTTGTGTTTTTTCAAGCAGAAGATAACAATACAGCATTGTGTTCTTTTTTCTGATTATTTTCAAGAATAATCTTCAATTTTCAAGAAGTTTTTAATTTTCAAGAAGTTTTGGGCTGAGATGAAATAAAATAAATCTCGGGTTAGCATTTTCTTAATTTCCTTATTTTGGATCGAGTGGTTTGGGGCCACGATGTAGATGGATAGGAGGGTTTCAAATGAAAGAACAACACATAGATCTGGATTTTTAAATTCCCAAACTCAATTGCAGTAGCAGGAGGAGGCGGAGGAGTAGAAGAGGAAGGGGAAGAATGGAAGGAGGAAGAGGAAGAAGAAGAAGAAGAAGAAGAAGAAGAAGAAGAAGGGGGGAAGGAGGAAGAGAAAGAAGAAGAAGAGGAAGAAGACAAAGAGGGTGAGGAGGAAGAAGAAGAGGAAGAAGAAGAAGGGGAGGAGGAAGAAGAAAATGAAGAGAGAGAGGAGGAGGAGGAAGAAGAGGAGGAGGAAGAAGAAGAGGGATGAGAAGGAGGAAAAAGACGAAGAGGGGAAGGAGGAAGAAGAAGAAGAAGAAAAGGGGAAGGAGGAAGAGGAAGGAGAAGAAGAGGGGGAGGAGGAAGAAGAAGAAGAAGAAGAGGGGAGGAGGAAGAACAGGAAGAAGAAGACAAAGTGGGTGAGGAGGAGGAGGAAGAAGAAGAGGAAGAAGAAGAGGAGGAGGAAGAAGAAGAGGAAGAAGAAGAGGGAGAGGAGGAAGAAGGAAGAAGAAGAAGACAAAGGGGGAAGAGGAAGAAGAAGAAGAAGAGGGGGAGGAGGAGGAAGAGGAGGAGGAGGAGGAAGAAAAAGAAGAAGACGATGAAGAAACTTCCTTAACAGCCTACAAGCATTCTAAGATAAGGTCTTACTAGGGTTGGCAGAAAGCCCAGAAGCAATTTTGTAGAGAATCCAGACACGAAGGAGAGTGAACTAAAGTTGTTCCCTACAGCTTGCTGCAATCGGCGTTCCTCCTTAAATAGGCTAAGGGAGTGGCCAATTAGCCCCAAGCTTTACTCTGGAGGAGACCTCCTCCTGAGTAACCACTCCTGCCTTTTGGCAGCTCTGTGCGCCCGTGCATTGAGAAGAGGCTCCTCCTCTTCATCCACTTCATTTAAAGGAGCTTCTGGAGGTTCTGAAGGCCGTGGCTGAATCCCCGCCTCTGGCATCACATCTTCTCCAGCCTCCTCACTGTCCGACTCGAGCTCCAGCTGCACAGGCTGCTGGCGCAGCACCACCCCAGCCGCCTCATTGTCGGAATCAGCTACAATCCGCACAGGCTGCTGACGGGCCACAACAATACATTATATTTTTTGAGCCCTCTTGACAACGAGTGTGACATCACTCAGGGGTTGCTTGAAAAGATGGGGCCGCTCCTGCTGTCAGTCAAACTCAGCCTCATAATTCTCCTCAGGAATTTGAGTTTGCCCCATCGTGTTCGGTGTCGTGCCATCTCTCCACCCTCCTTCCCTCCTTGGCAAGCTCTTGGTTGCCTTAGCGGCCCACCATATTTATATAAATATGTTTCCAGCCAGGGTGCTTAGCTGCAAATTAGCTTTCATTATTTACACAGTGCTTTGGCACATCCTGGCTGGCCGAACAGGGCTCAATTAAGCAAACATAAACCGTTTCTGGTCTCCTAAAGAGCTTCAGTGGGCGACGGCAATTGGCTCTTCTTGGAGAAGGAGAACAGCTGCTACAATGGCTTTCCAACCCCTTGTAAGGAAGGCATCCTTCAGCTTTCCTAGCCTCTTGAGAAGGCGGCCGTCTTGAAGGAGCGTCGTCACCTTCTCCTGAGGTCTCATCTTCAATGTTTTGAAATTCGGTGAGGATGACAGCTTGTGTGTTCTTCAAAACACAAGGTGGCCTCCGTATGCATTCGTCCCCGCGCGTGCGTTGCGTAGTGCGTTGCGAGGCTGTGTGATAGTTGTAAGGGTAAGGGATGCCAGGCGCAAAAGGATCAGGTTCATATAGTGTAAGTTGCAGTTCAGAAGGCCGATCGCTCAAATCGGTACGCAAGAATCTAGGCGACTAAAATTCTGT